>JAGKTI010002339.1:46399-68470 GCA_018397915.1 Birgus latro | reverse complement strand
TATTGACAGAGTTAGGGAAATTACTGAGGAATTAGTTGGAGAAGAACAAGGAGGTTTTAGGAAGGGAAGAGATTGTGTAGACCAGATATTCATTCTTAGATCCGTAGTGGAAAAGTTTCTAGAGAAGGGCAAGAAGTTGTATGCAGCCTTCATGGATCTGGAGAAAGCATATGACAGGGTGGATAGACAAGGTTTGTGGAAGGTATTAAGAATATATGGAGTGGATGGGAAGTTGTTGAAGGCAGTGAAGAGTATGTATGAGGGTGCTAAGGCTGCAGTGCGTGTGGATGGCAAACTGAGTGAATCTTTCCATTTGAAGGTTGGATTGAAACAAGGATGTGTCATGTCTCCATGGTTGTTCAATCTGTATATGGATGGGGTTATAAAAGAGATACAAGGTCGGGCAGTGGATGTTGGAGCGGCCCTAGTGAGAGAGGGCAGTGTTTGGAAACTACCTGTACTGTTGTTTGCAGATGATACTGTGTTGTTGAGTGAAGACGAAGGGGAGCTGCAAGGCTTGGTAGATGAGTTTGGGAGAGTGTGTAAGAAACGGAATCTAAAGGTGAATGTGGGGAAGAGTAAAGTGATGGTCTTCGAGAGAAGTGAAGCCAGTGAGTGTACAGTGAGATTGGATGGGAAGGAAATGGAGAATGTGAGTGAATTTAAGTACTTGGGCAGTGTGATGAGTAAGGATGGTAGTCTGGAGGGTGCAGTGCTCGAAAGGGTACAGCAGGGAAGGAAGGTTGCTGGTTCGTTGAAAGCAGTGATAAGAAACAGGGAGGTGAGCATGGAAGTGAAAAAGTTGTTACATGACAGTATTGTGATACCAACTCTGACATATGGAAGTGAAGCTTGGACCCTGTTGGAAGGACAGAAGTCAAGAGTGAGAGCAGTGGAAATGAGTTATTTGAGAGGAGCATGTGGAGTCACATGGAGAGACAGACTAACAAATGAGGAAGTGAAGGAGCGTTGTGGTGTGCTTGAGGATGTGATGGGAAGCGTTAGGAGAAACACGTTAAGGTGGTTTGGGCATGTGGAGAGGATGGAGAGTGAAAGATTGACGAGGAGAGTGTATGTGAGTGAGGTGGAGGGAGCGAGAGGGAGGGGGAGGCCGAGGATGAGATGGAGGGATGGAGTGGAGAGGTATATGAGAGAGGGGGGTGTGAGTTGGGAGCGTGGTAGTGAAATGGCAGGGGACAGAGTGACACGGAGGCGATTTGTTTGTGGCCACCCCGTTCGGGATTGAGGCGTCTGGCAATAGATAGATAGATAGATAGAAGTAAAATAAGTTACGTATGTATGTGTGTGTGAGAAAATATACTAAATGAAATGACACGGCACGAATGCCTTGCCGTGTAAGAAAAGAGAACGGTAGTGCATTGAGTGTGTGAAAAAAACATCAAGAGTGCGTTGACTATAAAAAGAATTATAAGTCATGTGGAAAACAAATATAATGTATAGTATAATACGTGTGGTCACACTTTCTTCATCAGAAACCTAGAATAAGAACTATTACGAACATTATATGGGCAATCCAACTCACTCACACGCTTGTCCTAATGCGCCAAAGTATAAAACTATGCTTGGGAACACTTCCTGTATCATCTTTATACCCAACAAGAGTGCCCTTGGCTTGAATAGCATAGTTACCGATGAAGAAAATGCAGAGCTTCTGCCTCCTCTCGCTCTGTGGCAGCGGCGAGTGGTGAAGTCTACGGGCGTTACTCCGAAGTTTTCAGCTGCCTGCTCTGGGAAAATCGACCTAAATGGCTTTTGGGCCGGCACCATGGCTCTATGAGGGTCCAGAGTCTGCCGGCACGCAGTGGGTTAAAGAGGGATGTTATAACATAGAAAGCACAGTACAGTAATACCCTGATATACGATACCCTTAGATGCGATACCCTGGCTTAACGATGGGGGTAGAAATACCACCATACCCTGCCTAACAATGGCCAAACCCTGGTTTAATGATGGGTTTTGATTTTTTTTTTAACCGATTCTGATAATTTAGACTAAAATTGTGTGTTTAGGTTGATTCATAAACAGTTTTAAGACTTAGATTAATGTGTTTAGGTGGGATAAACATTGTCATTTTGGGGTACAGTTTCCTAAGTTTGACTTTTTCCAGACATATCTGATGATTTTCATATTTTATTTGTTGGTTTTATGAGTTATTTACAGCTGTTAGGCCTAGGTTGGTTTCTTTTACAGCTGTGAGGCCATTTAGATTGGCTTTAAACTTAATTTTGGGCTCATTTGGGTGGGTTTTGGACTTGGATGGGGGGGTGAAACCCAAGGCTGAAAAACACAACCCATTACTTTGTGTTATAAGTACCCCAATATACGATACCTCACCTAACAGTGGGTTTTACCTAACCAATTGCATCGTTAAATCGAAGTATACCTGTATAGAGATGCGTTTGGGAGTCCTGGGATCTACCCCCAACCATGTCCAAAACCTTTCCAAATCAGCCCAAAAACAAGCTTCTAGCTCACTTACACCCTCAAATAGCTTTAATACAAGCTAAAGTAAGCTTAAAAGTAGTTTGTAACTCATGTAAACCCAAAAATAAAATCTGAAAATAAGTGGGGGAAAATCAGACTTAGTAAACTGTATCCAAAAATGACAGTCTTACCCACTGATGACTAAAACACATTAATTAAAGTCTAAAAACAATTTCTAAAACATCCTAAACACAAAATTTGTGCAAAATTCCCTTCAGATGAAAACCCATTGGATAACAGGGAACTGGCTATTGATAGGCGGGGAAGGGTGTTAATTTTTTTTACATCACTAAGGCGGGGTATGACTGTATATAGGCCATTTTTGCTCAGCTGATGGGTTAGGGTCTTTAACCAGTGTGAGCCTCAAGAGGCAGGCTGGGTGACTTTGACCAATCAGTAGGGAGGTGGACGGCCATTTTTGCTTAGATGGTGGGTTAGGTCCATTTACCAGCGCAAACCTTGAGAGGTGGGCCAGACGACTTTGACCATTCGGTAGGGAGGCGGACGGCCATTTTTGCCCAGCTGGCAGGTTAGGGTCTTTTATTAGCGTGCGCCCAGAGGCTTGCCAGCTGCCCAACCATACAGTAGGCGCGGAAAGTATTGACGTTTTTTTGCCGACGTCATTCTTTTTCGCGTTAAGTGAAGTAGGGTCAATACTACCCTCCCCTGTGATGCGAAATGAGCTGACGCTTTTTCAACGGGAGCTGGCAACCCTGCTTGATAGGTTTGGCACCACAGGAGCAGGCTCAGTAATGTTTGGGCAGCCACAGGAGGAGGATTGTCTCTGTGTGTGATGCACCACGAGGGCATGTTTTGACTCAAATAACACAGTTATTTGGTTACCTACCACATTCTCATCATGCCTAAAGTAACCACAAGCAAGGACAAACGTGTGGAAGTGATTACTTTATACAAAGCTGGCCACAAACTCCCATTTATTGCAAATCAGATGGTGTTAGACTGAGGACAGTGCAGAGACTGGTGAAGCGGTTCAAGGACAGTGGGGAGGCCATTCCTCCCACTCCACTTCCCAAGCCTGGGAGACCTCGTAAGACAACCTTCAGGACCCGTCAGCTGATCTCAAGGCAAGTTAGCAAGGATCCAAGGCTAACAGCACGGGATTTAAAAGAAAAGAACCCACAGTTGCTGGCAGATGTGTCTGTCAGAAGTGTGCAGCAGCTGTTGCATGACGATCTGGGCTACNTTTTGTAAGAAATATCTTGCCTGGAGTGAGGAGCAATGGAAAACTGTGCTTTGGAGTGATGAGTCAACATTTACTGTCACTGGTACCCCTTCATCACGAGTGTACCGCAAACCAGGCAGTGACCCCCTGGATCCTAAGTACACTTCCAAGTTTGTTAAATACCCAGCCTCACTCATGGCTTGGGGCTGCTTTACATATTATGGTGTTGGTAGGTTGGTAATTCTACCTGCAAATGAAAAAGTGAACCAGAACAATTATTTGGAGCTCTTATGTGATGTTTTAAGTGACTCTTTTGATAAAACCAAGGCAAGAGTATTTATGCAAGATTCTGCCCCTGCACATGTTGCAAAGTCAGTGAAACAATGGCTAACAGACTGTGAGGTTCCCTTTATTTGAGATTGGCCCGGAAACAGCCCAGATATCAATCCCATTGAGAATTTATGGGCGTACATGAAGCGGCAGCTGCGTAATATGGACACATCATCTTTGCCTAAACTTGAGGCTGCAGCTATGGAGCAGTTTTAGTCCGTCTGTTCTGCAAAACTACGCCATCAGTCTCCCCAGACGCCTTAAGAAGATAATAAAGGTGAAAGGGAATGCCAGTAAATACTAAATTCAATGGTGAGTGTTAATTTATTTGTTTCTCCTTGCGAACCTCAAGAATGTTTTCTTTTTTTAAGATGGCATCAACACTTTCCGCGCCTACAGTATACTGTATACAGTGCATAAGTTAGCTGTCACTCAACGTCCAGATCACTTAACATTTTTTTTTTTTTCCAGAACGTATTGTGGACGCTAAGTGGTGTGTGGCTGTACTCATTAGAACTTATTTTTTTTTTTTTAATAGTAACCTAACCACTGTTAGCATTTGTGAGGTGGTGCTTTTAGAAAGGTTTAAAATCATTATTACTTTGTGTTAAAAATACTCAGACTGTGAGTCTGCAGAAAATATATTGGCCATGATTCTCTGTTGTTAGATGGTAGCCATCATCCACTCACTTGATATAGTGCTCCCTACTTCTGCCTTCACATTTACTGTTCATTTTCTGTGTCTGTCCTTCACTTTTCCTATTTCTATCATCTTTCCTGTCACTTTTTATTACTCTTCTTTCCATTTCAGGAGGCTTTGCTGTAAGTGACAAACCTAATGATTTCCTGTAAGCCAGGAAACCATTGACAACACTGGTGGTAACCATATAATCAACTCATACGTGTTCCCTACGTGATAACAAGTGGGTTGGCAGAGAGTTAGTGCCCCTCAACGTAAAACAATTACAGTAACTCAAAGACAAACGACCACCTCTGACAGGATTAAGGCATCTGGCCATAGGTGGGTAGATAGACTATGCTCAAAACAGTACTCTCAGTTATCCGTTGTAATTCAGCCAAGCCCCACACAGAATAAAGTGAAATGCCAGATGTTGCATAGTACCCTCCCCCCCATTGGCTCAATATTCTTCATCAAGCAGGATATTGTGTTGCTATCCGTCTTGACCCTCTATCCTAAAAACTTTCCCACAAGCAAAAAATGAAACCTAAGCATAAAATACAATACAGTATTGATACAGTACAGTAATATTGTACAGTACAGTCCCAGTTTACCAGGAAGCATGGGGAATTTACCCTCCCAGTTACAGTACTTATTTTTCCTGGATATCTGATATATACTCTTATACATAGGCTATTTCATTGCGGTATGTACAGTAGATCCTTGATTTAAGGAACACCAATGTAGTGGAAGCCTGAGATAATAGAATTATTTTTTTCCCAGTATTTTTGCCTTGTTTAATAGAAAATTTCTGTTAAATGGAGCACAATTCCATTAATGAAGTTCCATACACAATAATGTATTTCTGGGGTTATTAATTATGGGTTTAGACTGGTGTGTGTTGCATTGAGAGTCAGCATAGTTTGCTTGATTTGGGTTGCCTTTAAGGATTTAGTGGAAAATAGCTTGAAATACTGGAACTCGATTTACTTGAAAATCTGAGATAATGGAATGGAGGTTGGCTGCATTAGTTCGTTAAATCGAGCATCTACTGTAGTTGTGTCCAGGGCAACAGAAACGCACCCCATAGGCATAACACGCATGATTACAGAGTCTTGCAGTTGTGCACAATGCACACAGTAAGTTCATTCTATTAAACGTTATTTCTTATTCATAAAATGTGGAAAAATAAACAAAAGAAATAAATCTTGAGCATTTATTAGTGAACTGATAATTTGGAAAGAAGTGTTGTACAGTAGAATTATCACAACTCCCTTGCTCATAGTTGTGTAAACGGCTGTGGCCTGCCAATTTATTCCTTACCTGACTGCCATCATTCCACCGCTCGCTTGCCACTCAGCTGTTTTGCAGATAATACAGTACATATGTGTGAATTGCTTGGAAAAATAAATAAAGAAATAAATCTTGAGCATTTATTGATGAGCTGATGATTAGGAAAGAACTTTTGTACAGTAGAATTATCCTGACTCCCTTGCTCACAGTTGTGTATGGCCGCAGTCCGTCAGTTCACTCCTCAGATGCATTCTAATATGAATTTATACATCATATTAGAATGCATTTGCACTGGCTGTGAAGATAAAATCTACTAAATAGAAATGAAGGTTTGCTTTGTTGGATAAAATTACTGTGCTTGCATTTTTTTTTTTTTAATAACAGAACAGAGGAAGGAAAAACAAATGAAGTAAAAAAAAAATAAAAAAAAATCCATACACCAGATTACTGGTGGCCTCCATTCATGAAATATCTGTAAAAGTTGCACTTAAACAGCTGTAGGTTGAAGTTTGGAGGGAAACAACTCTGTGGAAGTGAGTTCTGTATTATCTTCAAACCAGCTGAGTGGCAAGTGAGGAGTGGAGTACGGTAGTTAGGTAAGGAATAAATTTGTGGGCCGTGGCTGTATTCATAATTGTCAGCAAGGGAGTTATAATAATTCTGCTGTACAACACTTCTTTCCTAATCATCAGTTCACCAATATATGCTCAAGATTTATTTCTTTAGTTTATTTCTCCATGCAGTTTGTTCATATTTACTGTATTATCTGCAAAACAGCTGAGTGGTGAGTGAGAGGTGGAGTGACGACAGTCAGGTAAGGAATAAATTGGGGGGCTGCTCCCGTATACATAACTGTGAGCAAGGAAGTCTTGATAATTCTGTACAACACTACTTTCCAAATCATCAGTTCACCAATACATGCTCAAGATTTATGTCTTTAGTTTATTTATGGGGGTGCCCATCATCCACTCACTCAATGTAGATATGACATGATCTCTGCACTAAGTGACAATCCAAATGGTTTCCTGTGACTAGGAAACCATTTACTATGCTGGGTGGTAACCATATAACCGGGGTTTCCGGTAGGGTTAAGTGTCCTCCAGATTCCCCTATCCAAAATCACTTAATTAAATCATGGCAGTCGTTTCAGAGAGCACGGAGGGCCCAATACCTGCCCAGGGCCCCAACCAAATGGCCAGATTCGCATAACCATGTTGAATGTGAGAGGTGTGAATGAGGAGAGCAGGAGGGTGGAAGTGGTGAATGTGTTCAAGAGTGCGAGATATGCTGTGATGGCATTGTGTGAAGCAAAGATGAAAGGGTGTGAAGTGGAGGAGTGGGAGGGCGTGAAATGTGTAAGATCGGGAATGAATGGGCGAGGAAAATGCAAGGAAGGAGATGCTTTGTTGATGAATGAGGTGTGGCAGAGTGGAATGAGAGACTACAATTATGTCAGCTCGAGGTGTATGTATGTCAAGTTCAAGTTTGAGAAGGTGAAAATTGTAGTGATTGTAACATATGCACCATGTGAAGACAGGAGTGAGAGAGAGAAAGACAGGTTTTGGGATGAGCTGGATGACGTAGTGGGAGAAATGCCCAGGAGCTATAAAGTGATTGTAATGGGGGATATGAGTGGAAGAATAGGCAATGGTGCTGAGGATGTCACATAATGGGTAGTTATGGAGTACCAGGAGAAAATGATAATGGGAAGCGACTAAAAGATTTGCATCAGGAGAGGAGGTTGTGCATTTGTAACTCGTATTTCAAACACAAAGCTGCACGTAAATATACATGGTACAGAGGAAATGGGGATCGTGTTGAAAGAAGCCTGATTGATTATGTGCTCGTAGAGAGGTCGATGATGGGAATGGTTGCTGATACGAGGGCCGTGAGAGGATGAAGTGGAGGTCTGTCAGATCATATGATTGTGGTATACAAGATCAAGCTGAGAGGAGTGAGGTGGATCAGGAGAGAGAGGAGCAGTCAGGGAGAAAGACTGAAAGTTGAGAAGATTAGGATCAAAGAAATGGCAGATGATTACAGGATAAAAGTAGAGGAGGAGCTAGAATCAGTGAATTGGAATGAAATGGATCTGGACAGCCTATGGAATGCATATAGGGATGGCTTAGTTAGGAATGCTAAAGCAGTGTGTGGTGTGGCAAGAGTAACAACAAAGAAGAAAGGTACGGCATGGTGGGATGATGAGGTTAAGGGAGTGGTGGAAGAAAAGAGGAAGAAATGGCTAGAGTGGTTACTAGACAGGGGTTCAGTTGAAATAAGAACTGAATATATTGAGAGCAAGAAGCACATAAAGAGACAAGTGAAGAGGAAAAATGAGGAGGTAAATGATGATCTAGGAAGAAAAATGAATGCAAACTACTCTGAAAATAGGAAGTTATTCTGGAAAGAGGTGCGGAAATGTAGAACTGAAAGCGGAAAGAAATGTGATGGTGTGAAGAATGCAGGTGGTGGATTATTAACCCAAGGGGATGAAGTAAAGATCAGATGGAAAGAATATTTGAAAGCCTGATGAATGGGAACAGAAAGAGCAGAGCAGCTGTAAACATGATTGGTTTTGGGGGTGTGCAGAGAAGGAATTCAGTGCCAGGAGACGTGACAGTTGCACAGGTGAAGAGTGCTGTGAAGCGGCTGAAAAATGGGAAAGCAGCTGGGGTTGAAGAAGTGTATGCAGAGATGATTAAGCATAGTGGAAAGAGTGGATTGAAGTGCTTGTTGAAGATATGTAAGAAGGCATGGATGAGTGAAACTGTGCCAGCAGAGTGGAAAAAGGCTGTGATTGTAGCCCTGTACAAAAATAAAGGTGAGCGAAGTGAGTGCAAGAATTATCGTGGGATAAGTTTGAGTGTGGTAGGGAAGGTATATGGAAGAATTATTATAGAGAAAGTAAGAGAGATATCAGAAGTCCTAGTGAGTGATGAACAGGGTGGCTTTAGGAGTGGCAGAGGATGTGTGGATCAAATATTTGCAGTGAGACAGATAGTAGAGAAGTCTTATGAGAAGGACCATAAGGTGTTTATGGCATTCATGGATCTGGAAAAAGCATATGACAAAGTAGACAGAGAAGGATTGTGGAAAGTTTTGCGCATGTACGGTGTAGATGGTAAGCTGCTAGGTGCTGTCAAGAGTTTTTATGATGGTAGTGAAGCATGGGTAAGGGTTAATGGGCATCTAAGTGAATGGTTCACGATCGGTGTGGGCGTGCGGCAAGGTTGTGTGATGTCCCCATGGTTGTTCAATATATACTGTATATGGATGGGGTGATGAGAGAAGTAAAAACACAAGTAATGGAGAGGGGGATGGCAATGGTAATGAATGGTGATGGATGGAATATCTCAAATCTGTTGTATGCTGATGATGCAGTACTACTTGCAAATACCGGACAAGAACTTGGTAGACTAGTGCAGAGTTTTGCTGATGTCTGTTAGTGTCGTGCCCTGAGAGTAAATGTAGAAAAGAGTAAAGTGATGGTTACTGAGGGAGAAGGTGACTCCCAGTGCGATGTCACAGTGAATGGTGAGAGACTGGGATTGGTGAGAGAGTTCAAATACCTGGGTGCAGTGATAGAAAAGAGAGGAAAATGTGCAAAAGAAGTTGAAAGTAGAGTGACACAAGGAAGAAAAGTAGCTGGTGCAATGAAGGCCTTGATAAGAAGCAGAGGCTTGAGTGTTGCAGCTGCACGAGGCTTACATGAAGGAGTGTTAGTGCCAACCTTAACATATGGATGTAAGACGATGGTGTGGCATCAAAGCAGTGGAGATGGGACTGCTGAGAAATGTATGTGGAGTACAGAGGGTGGATAGGATATGACATAATGTGATTCGTGAAGGATGTGGAGTGAGGAAGTTGGGGGACACCAGAATCGAAGAGAGTGTACTGCGATGGTATGGTCATGTGAAGAGAATGGATAACAATAGAGTGGTGAAAAAGGTGTATCTGAGTGAATTTGAAGGAGGGAGGAGGCGAGGTAAGCCAAGGCGTCGAAACACCCAGCCTCGAAGTCCCCCGGGGGGGGGGGGTGGACCATAAATGCCCCCATCATCGGCCCCTCTCTCTGTGACGACTCAAGCAGCTGCCTGGAACCACTGTCTGACTAAATCCTTCTTCATTACTGTAACATTCACGGCCTTTCCTCTAACTTTCGCTCTGTTGAGCACCACCTCTCCTCCTCTAAACCTCACCTTCTCTTCCTCTCTGAGACTCAGCTGTCTGAGGCAACTGACAGCAAACCCTTTTCTGTATCCTCCTACTTTCTCTGTTCTCATTACAATGCCAAAGGTGGCTGTTGCGTATATGTACGCAACGATCTATCGTGCTCTCGTGTTCCTGAACTTGATTTTTCTGAATTCTCTACTCTCTGGCTTTGGCTCTCCTATCATTTTCTAACTAAATATATCTGTGCTGTTTACTTATCTCCTAATTCTACTGACTGTCAAAAATTCTTTGACTATCTTACTTCTATGATGGAACACATTCTGTCCAATTCTCCTTTCTCTGAAATCTCCATTCTAGGAGATTTCAATGTTCACCACCACCTTTGGCTCTCCTCTTCTTTCATTGATCCACCTGGTGAACAAGCCTACATCTTTTCTATCCTTAATGACCTAGAGCAGCTTGTACAACACCCTACCTGTATCCCTGACCACCTTGGAGAGAGTTCCAACATACTTAACCTCTTCCTAACGACTAATCCTTCTGCTTACAATGTTAATCTTTTCTCTCAGTTGGGCTCCTCCGATCATAACCTTATTACCTTAACCTGCACTATCGCTCCGGTACGGCCTGTGAACCCTCCAAAGAAACACTGTCTGAGGCACTTTGGAGCTGCAGATTGGGAGGCCCTCAGGCAGTACTTCTTTGATTTTCCTTGGAATGATTATTGCTTCCGTGGCCGGGAGCCATCTAAGTGTGCCTTGAGCATTACGGAGGTTATTCTCTTGGGCATGGAAGCATACATTCCTTTCTCATATCCTCTGACTAATGCAAGAAAGCCTTGGTTTAATCACGCTTGTTCTAATGCTGTCCGCAACAAGGAGAGGGCCCATAAAAGGTACCGGAGCCAACCCACCCTGAATCACATCTTTTTTATATTTCTGCCCGGAATCATGCTAAGTCTTTTTTTCGCTCTGCTAAAAATAATTTCATCCATGCTAAATGTTCTCAACTCTCCAACTCGAATTCTTCTCACTCCTTCTGGCACCTTGCCAAAAACCTTTCTAACAACTTTACCTCATCATCCTTCCCTCCTCTTTTCTACTCTAATGGCGTTGTAGCTATTTCTTCTACTGATAAAGCAGATCTCTTCACTCAGACTTTCTCCTCCAATTCCATCTTAGACGATTCAGGTGCTGTTCCTTCATCACTTCCCTCCTCTGACTTCCTCATGACTGACATTAAAATTTCTTCAGCTGATGTATTTTCTGCCATCACTGGCCTCAATACTAACAAGGCATATGGGCCAGATGGAGTCCCTCCTGTTGTCCTCAAAAACTGTGCATCTGTGCTTACACCCTGCCTAGGTCAACTCTTTTGCCTTTGTCTATCAACTTGTACCTTTCCTTCTTGCTGGAAGTTTGCTCTCATTCAGCCAGTCCCAAATAAGGGTGACCATTCCCAACCCTCTAACTATCGTCCAATTGCTTTAACATCCTGTGTCTCAAAAGTTTTCGAGTCAGTTCTTAACAGAAAAATCTTAAAGCATTTTTCCTGTCACAACATTCTTTCTGATCGTCAGTATGGGTTCTGTCAGGGACGCTCCACTGGCGATCCTCTTGCATACCTTTCAGACTCCTGGTCATCCTCTTTTCGGGACTTTGGCGAAAGCTTTGCCATTGCACTTGACATCTCAGAGGCTTTCGATCGAGTCCGGCATAAATCTTTAATTTCCAAACTACCCTCCTACGTTTTCTATCCTTGTATCTTTGCCTTCGTCTCTGGCTTCTTTTCTGATCATTCTATAGCCGCTGTTGTAGATGGCCATCGTTCTTTTCCTAGACCTATAAACAGTGGTGTTCCTCAGGGCTCTGTCCTATCACCAAAGCTCTTCCTTTTATTCATCAATGACCTTCTAAGCTGTACATCTAACCCTATCCACTCATATGCTGATGATTCCACCCTTCACCTTTCCATTCGGTTTCCGCAATGTCCATCTCAGCAGTCACTTCAACTAACGAGGGATGAGGCTATGACACACCTAATGTCTGACTTGGCTCGTATCTCTGATTGGGGTAAAAATAATATAGTTATTTTTAATATATCAAAGACTCAGTTCTTACACTTATCAACCCGACAGAATCTTCCTCAGGATTACCCACTAATGTTTAATAACGTCCAGCTCAGTCCTGCATCATCCTTGAACATGCTTGGGGTTTCATTCTCTCGGGATTTATCTTGGAAAGAACATATTACAGCTCTTGTGAAATCTGCTTCCAAGAAATTAGGTGTGCTAACCGACTCCATACTTTCTTTACCCCTGCACAGTTGTTGACCTTGTACACGGGTTTTATTCACCCCTGTATGGAGTACAACTCTCATGTGTGGGGAGGCTCCCCACATGCACCCCTCCTCAATAGGGTGGAGTTAAAGGCTTTTCGTCTCATTAACTCTCCTCCTCTTACTGATTCCCTTCAACCTTTGTCTCTTTGCTGCACTGTTGCATCTTTATCTCTCTTCTATCCCTACTTCAATGGTCACTGTTCCTCTGAACTCTCTGCTTGCATCCCTCCACCTCTAAGACAGGCACGTAGTACCCGTCTAGCAACAAACTCTCATCCCTTTTCTATCCAGCTCTCTAATGCAAGAGTTAACCGTTACTCCCAGTCCTTCATTTGTGCAACTGGTCAACTCTGGAACTGTCTGCCCCTGTCTGTATTTCCTACTTCCTATGATCTCCAGTCTTTCAAACGCAGTGTGTCCGGGAATCTTGAAATGAATAGATCTTGAATTTGGCTCTCTTTTGTATTGATTTTGTTTTTTCTTGGAAGGAACAGTGTGCGGGCCCATGGCCTTTGGTTCCTTCTTCCTTGCATTTAAAAAAAAAAAGAGGAGAAGGTTGAGATATGGTGGATGAGTGTGTGAGGAAGAGAGGTTTGGAAGTTGGTGAGGCTAGGGAACTGACAAGAGATCAAGCTGGCTGGATGAATGTTGTGAGAAGAAGTGCATGATCAGGGATTTTGGCACCCCTTTTTAACGTGGCAGCGTCCGGATTGACTCAGATACGTTTATGTGAAGCTACAAAATGTGATGAATGTTTTTGCCGTATCCGATAGAACCAGGATTCTGGGGGCTCAAATGATGAGTGAATGGAAGCATGGCCCATTGGATTGGGCAAATTTGGGCTGTTTGGACTTTGCTACTCCTCACCCTTTCCTAGGGTGGGAAAGGAAGTCTGGATGATGATGATGGTGAATGTTTATTTTTCCATGTTTTCATCAGTAACCTTTAACAGAATGGATTTGCTAATATACAGGTATACCCCAGTTTAACAATGCAGTTGGTTAAGTAAAAACCTATCGCTAGGCAGGGTATCATATCTTGGGGTACATTTAACATGTAATGTACAGAGAGCTCTCACATAATGTGTGAATATTGTCCCCGGAAGGTCCCTCTTTATGAGATTTTCGCATTATAGGGTCATATGTTTACATGTTAAAGAGTTTCATTGTACTCAAGCCAGTCCCAGGTTCACCTTTTTGGGCATGTTCAGGGATTTTTCCCAGGACATTCACCTACCTAATAATGACTTCATTACATTCAAACACTGGAGGATTCCTCACCTTGAATTGAAGAGGTTGTGGGCTTTCTGGGGGGGGGAGGGAGTGGGATGCCAATGCAGGGCAGGACTCCTACTGGTCCCCAGTTGGCTCCAAAAAAAGAGCAAAGATTACACACAACTTGTATGGAGCCAGAGCACTGTGAGAGCATAGGCTCAAGTGAGGCAAGAATGCTCAGTGTATCGTGACAATGCCCCACACAGACACTTGGACACCCATACAGTAGAATCTTGCCAATAATGACTTTGACAATAACACTTTTGGCAATAACGGGAAGTTAGAACAGATACCCAGTTTATTGTTTGGATTCACTTGAATAATGGTTATTTCATGAATACCAAGTTGTTATACTGCAAATATTTCCATAACAAGATGAGGAATGAAACAGACAAACAAGAAGAGATGAAGGAGATTGCCAAAAACGTGAGCAGTAGCGAGGAGGAGATGGAGGATCCTCCCCTCACCACCTCCTCTGACTTGCCTGCTGCTGTCCCCTCCACCTCCACTGCCCCACCTGACTCACCAGCTACCTCCCCCTCCACCCCCACAACCCACCTGGCATACCTGCTCCACCTGGCATACCTGCAACCCCCACCATAATGACTGTTGCTGCATTCTGGAAGAAATATAACATTCGACAGACCATAAATTTCTTCATCAAAACCTGGAATAATACAACATTGGCAACCATTAAACACGCATGGTCGGCACTCCTGCCACGACTCAAGTCTGCTGAGACAGAGAGAGAGCGGCCATCAGAATTAATGACTGCGTTATGACCAATTTTTTTGCATAATGACTATTTAAACAGTAATTTGTGGCCTCAGACTGCATAATCCCTATCGTTGCAGCATAGTACAGGTTTTAAAAAAATGGGCAGATGTTTTTATCCGCATTATATCTCATTTTCGCGTTTTGACCATTTCCTGGCGTCAAAAATTGCCTTTTGCGTTATGAAAGGTTCGCGCACTTAGATCGCGTGTCAAGTGAGAGCTGACTGTATAGGGATGCATTTTTTAGCCTTGGGTTTTCCCCCCAACCAAGTTCTAAACCCACCCAAATGAGTCCAGAAACAAATTTCTAGCTAACCTAAACCCCTAAGTAGCTTTAAAACAAGCTAAACTAAGCCTGATATCAGTTCATAACTCACCTAAACCCAAAAATAACATCTGAAAATCATCAAATATAAGTCTGGGAAAAATCAAACTTAGTAAACTGTATCCCAAAATGACAGTGTTCACCCCACCTTTGACTAAAACACATTAATTTAAGTCTAAATACAGTTTATAAATCAACCTAAATACAAAATTTGTCTAAAATATGAAAATCAGAGAAAAAAAATAAAAACCCATTGTTAAACCGGGGTTTGGCCATCGTTAAGCATTCTACTCCCAAGACTAAGCCAGAGTATTGTATCTCGGGGTATACCTGTACTGGTAAGATATTGCAAGCATGTTGATAGAGTCGGCTCGTTAGATAGAAAACCTTATGAGTACCACGCACTTTCTGCTGATGAATAGCTTACCTTTTTTTCAATGGATTTATTCATCCTGCTTTTCACAAGCCTGTATCCTAAAAACTATCTCATAAGTAAAAGATGAAAATTAAACATAAAATACAATACAGTATTGATACAATACATTAATTCAATACATAGTGTACTATGTACTCACTTGGTGTTGGCATAAATGGAGGGTAGAGGTGTACACCATGCAGTACAATTGAGTGCATTTAATCTCGAGTGGTCTAGTGGCAGTAATTGCATGTACAGTAATTTCAGAATCACAGTAGAGCACTAGGACATGAAGCACTGAGAGGCCACGAGCTAACAACAACAAGCAAGGCATGGGAGGCCATAGAGCACTAGGGTTTTTCCACCACATGGTCACAAGAGCAGAGCGCATAGATACGTTTTCACTGAATGAGATCCATGAGACTTAAGAGAGTGACGGTAGGTTTGGTGTGCCGGGTTCTGCTTCCACAATGAATTTTAGTTGGGTGGCTTGTTGTGGGCATGCTCATTGGCTGGCGCATTGTGGGGTTTTCCCGGGCACCACTTGGCTACTGCGTATGAGCCAGGCGATACGCCTCGCATCCCATCCCAACATTGCTTAGAACCGCTGGTTACTTCCCATTTTGGCACCGGATATTACTTAGTTTTGCCAGATATTACTCTGATAGAGCCAAGCCAATAGCGCCAGGTATTGCGACTACTGAAAATTGAGAGTTTACTGTACAATACATTCTTCAATCTTATTTTCTTTAATTTCAGGTACTTCATAAATATCCAGTTGTACAACACATGTTGTTTGGGAGTCTCCTATCATTCACCATGGCCAGTGAGGTTGTGTATCATCCCCCAGGGGCTGATATGTTTTCAGGAAGAGTTCCTGGAACTCCACACACACTTGATCATACTGGGTTGGGACCACCAGTGGCCAGAGTACAGCCAGGAACAAGGTCAGCACAGAGCACAGACACCATGCCTTGTAGAGCTCCATATCCCACTTCAGTATCTGGAACTGTTTCAGCATCTCATAGTTCATTGTTGGCAAGCTTACCAGGTCACAAATTGTCTGGAGGATTCACATCATCAGATAATGGAAGCCCAAGCACTCAGCCACATGGTAACAAGATTACCACAGCAATGCCATCTGCAGAATAGCTACACCAGATTAGCTTCCACAAAGCACCACAAACCCAGGTAATTTTCACAAACAAAATACCTGTAAAGAAAACTGTCAAGACCTGAAAGTTTTAGTTATTGGTATGTTCATCAAAAAGGAAATATATTAATGTAGGTTATTTAGTGCAATACTGTATATAACAGTACAGCACTCAGAGTTTAGTGTGGATTTTGCTGTACAATATGCTACCACTAAATCAGACTACATTATCAGAATGTGCTTTTATCAGATACATTAGGCCTACCAAATTGTGTCTCTTCTGTCAGTCTGTGTTACATATGGAAAACTAATTGACAAATATTTAACACTATCTATCTATAGCCTGATGCCCCAATCTTGCAAAGGGTGGCCGCAGACAAAACACCTCCAAGTCGCTCTGTCACCCACCATTTGCCTACCCTCCCCCCAGCTCACTCCCCCTTCCATCATATACCTCTCAACTCCATCCCTCCACTTCATCCTCGGTCCTCCCCTCCCTCTCCCTCCCTCCACCCCACCCCACCTGCATACACCCTCTTAGTCAGTCTTTCATTCTTCATTCTTTCCACATGTCCAAACCACCTCAGTGTATTTCTCCTAATATTTAACACACTGTAGAATATTAAATAAACCACTATATTGTATCTTTTTATTATTTTGTCCTGCATTATATGAGAGTCCAGTACAATCCCAATGAACTGGGAAGCTTGGGGAATTTACCTTCCCAGTTACTGATTTTTCCTGGATATCTGACATTATCACATGGTCACAAGTACAGAGCACAGAGATATATCACTGCTGTATATAAAATACTGAACACTCATATCTAGGGCCACACCAACAGATTCAACTTGAAACATTACTTCCTCTTGACCCTTCGGCTGCTTATAGCATTCCGGAAATGCTGGTAGGTAGATTGCATCATCCATTCCAGAAGAGCCGCATGAAATTTACACAAAATTTTATGCTTTTTTTTTAATACAGCACATGAATATGCTTTCTGAGTGGGACGCAGGGATATTAGATGTGTAGTGCGGGCCAGCCTTTGTATTCATTTACCTACTGGCGGTCATGGGTGAACATGTCACTCCCAGTTGCCGTAAATCCCCCGATTGGGCGGGTTCGCACCTGGACGGTCGCCCATCTCATTCCTGTATTTACTCTCTCTCTCTCTCCTGGAGAGAGAAGTGGAGGGAGGGAATGGAGAAGAGAGAGAGGAGGGACTGATGTTTTGCCTTATCTTGTCATGAAGGGACGCTGCTTATGTCAATCCTGTATTTCTCTCTCTCTCTCGGCTCTTCCACTTTCATTTTTACTTCACATATTTCACTTTCACCTTCGCTTCCACCTCCACTTCCAAAAGCACCTCCATTTTCACCTTCACTTTCCTTTTCAATTTCATCCTGACTGTCACCTTCACTTTCACTTTCAGCTTCATTTTCTCCCTAATGTTCACTTTCCTGTTCACCATTATTTTTGCAGTCATTTTCACTCACTTTCACTCCTCTCTTTCTCAGTTTTATTTCGTTCACCATCTTCACATCGACTCAGATTCTCTCTCTCTCTCTCTCTCTCTCTCTCTCTCTCTCTCTCTCTCTCTCCCGGAGAGAGAGGGGGAGGGAGGGAATGGAGGAGAGAGAGAGGAGGGACTGATGTTTTGCCTTATCTTTTCGTGAAGGGACGCTGCTTATGTCACTCCTGTATTTCTCTCTCTCTCTCTCTCTCACACACACACACACACACACACACACACATATGAAACATACTCATATGTACTATACAGCAGCCCAGATATTACTGTATATTGATCATTTGGCATCCCTGCCTACTCACTACTCTCGTCCGAAGCCTGTATGCTGAATCGCTGATGACTACTGGGCGGGTTGTTGGAAAGGCTACTCCCCCAATGTATCAACGGAACAGAATGTGTTGAGGGCAGGCACTGCATCTGATAGTATAGGAATTATGATTATTTCGTTTCATTATAGAATGTCTTCTCTCTCCCTCTCCCTCTTTCTATGATTACACATACACACATATGGGTATGACAAGTAATCTAAATTCCCCAAACTGGAATTGAATCCATTGTTCATTCAGGCATTCATTCAGGAGAAAGTATGATAGGTCGCTTATTTTCTTTCCCTCTCTCTCTCTGTTAATATGAATAGTGAAATACGTGAGGCAAAGAAACAGGCTGCAGACGATGCCGACACCCCCAGCCCCCGAAGGACCACCGGGGGTGTGCAGACTACACACAGCGGCTCCGGGCAGGAACGGCCCACCTGTGTGACTCCCCAGCGCCCCTCTCGCTCCCAGTTGACACTATGCCGAGGTAGCAGTGAGAGGCACCTAGTCTCCGGGAAAAATTCCAGTCAGTAGGTCAGGGGTGGAGTTGTTTTATCAACTCCATGCAACACCACGGTACAGGCCACTAGCCATACTGGGAAAGGGGCAGAATAGGCCATTGTCCGTTCCCCAGTTGCATACCCGCTGCAGGGCTGCAACGTAGGCCATAAGCCGTGTCGGGTTGAGGCAGAGCAGGCCATCGTCCACTCCTCTCCTGCAGTCTCGCCCCAGAGTAGCACCACGGTACAGGCCACAAGCCGTGCGGGGTCCGAGGCAGGACAGGCCGTCGTCCGTCCCTCAGCTACTTCTCCACGCAGCACCGCTGTACAGGGCACTAGCTGTGTCGGGTACGAGGCAGGACAGGCCATCTTCCATCCCTCTGCTGCCGTCTCCTGTAGGACCGCGACACAGGCCACTATTAATGTCTGGCACGATGTAGAGCAGGCCATCGTCCGTTCTTCCCCTTCAGGAGACTCCTTTCTCCCTCGCAGAGACAGGGTAGAGCAAGCCTCGGCTCGTGTTTTCCCTGGGGCCCAACAGGATCAGAGGAACCGCCGTGCAGGCTTACAGTCGCACGGGGGAGGCAGAGCAGGCCATCGTCTGCTCCTCACCCTCTGCTCTTAGGTTAGCTCCCGAGTGGGAAGTCCCTTGCCTGCCCCACCCTGTTTCCTGTGGCCATGCAGGACATACTTCAGGAGGTGAGTCTGGGGGAGACCCTTTCTTAGAGCCATGGCAAGGCCCTATCCAGGGCCTTGGCTCCCTCCAGCCCTGCGGGCAGCAGCAGCAGCCGAGGCAGAGGTCCCGTGAGCAGAGCCACCAGTGCTGAGTCCTGTCGGTGACGCCCCCCGCCTGAGGTTGCTGTGAGGCAGCCCTGACGGCGACGCCGCCCTCCCACAGTTGCCACAGTCCAGCTTCTCCGGCGCTCCAGGTTCCAGTACCCCGGGTCCCCAGACTCCCCGGGACCTAACCAGGACTCCAGGGTGTGACCTGCCTAACGGTGGGGCCCCGTCGGGCACTCCCCTGAGCCGGTGCCAGGCCCGCCTACTGGCCCTCTTCGGCCCTAGCCCCTAGCCCCACATCTCTGCACGTGGGGCTCCCTGAAGGGCAGGCCTCACCTCACTCCTCCAGCCTGAGGTATTGGGAGTCAACCCACCTGTATAATGAAAAGGGCTGTAATAGCGACTCCTGGACCAGTGTAAATCACCAGGCCATAAATGTGACGCAAGTGTATCTTTCACAGTGTATGGGCTCAGTCGAAATTCCCAGAGAGCTTCAGTGTATAAGACTGGACGAGCCTTAGTGATCCTCAGTGAAGGTGTATGACGTACAGAGCACAGTGCGCCTCCTTTGCCTATATTAAGTAATATGCCCTCCCCCAGTAAGATAAATAATTAACGTGCTCTTGTGGAAATTACAGTAAGTCCTCATTTTTCGCTGTTTTGATGTTCTGCCAAAACGTTGCGAAATGTGAAATGACGAAGTGTGAAGTTAAGAATCAATGGGAAATATAGATGGGCATTCCAGTGGGACAGCTACCTTACCCTATCAAAGTCCTATAACACCATGCAGGCCCTACCCAAAATTAAATATGAAGTATTTACTATTTGCTTATACAGCATAACACACTAAACATGTACCTGAAATGCTGACATTAGAACTGTTATAAAGAGCTGCAACACCAAAAATCCTTACCAGAAATAAAGTAAACATTGGCATTAGTGGCAGATGAAGGTGTGTTGAGGGTGGATGGGCTAGTTACTGGGTGACATGGGCCTCTCTGGGGAAGCCCTATCACCTAAGCCGAAGCCCTCGAAGTCGAATTCAGGCTCCAGCAACTCCACTTCCTCTCTGTCCACTTCTCCTCCTTTATCCTTTTCTCCTGTCACATCTAAGTCTTGCATAATAGCAGCCACATTCTCTGTCACATTAACAAAAAACGTGTGATCCTGGCTTGTCTCTGTTCCAGTAGGTTTCTGTTTTAGACTGCCATCACGTGAGACTTCAGATCATTCAAGGTGGATAGGATCTGGGTTGCCTCAGGCATACTCCCAATGTATGTCTCGAAGGTTGTTGCCATGTCGGTTATGGTGGACAGGGTGTGGGACAATTTGTGGGTGGTTACCTTCTCCTGTGCGGTGTGCTCTGGTCTTTCATTGTCTTCACTAGAGTTCATCTCTTCCTCTTATGTCAACCACACCTGAGTCCAAGTCATATTGTGTCAAGTGGTGTCTTACAACCGTTTCGTCCACCTCTGCTGTGTGTAGGCTTGTGCGTCTGATCGCACAAAAAAAAAAACTCCATTAGGTGAATATTGATACAGTGAAAAACAGTGGCACAAATAAAGATTAAGGGAAAAAAAACACAGACACATTTACTTTACTGTTATTTTACTTGCACTCACCTGCGGAGGTTCCTTGTTCTTCCCTTGGGGTATAATGCGATATAACAGTGTAGTGCCGTAATTTTAAGTTAATATAAGTGTAATATAAGTATAATATAAGTGTAATATAAGTTAGTATAAGTATAATGTAAGTGTAGTTTAAGTTAGTTTAAGTGTGGTGTAAGTGTAGTTCTGGACCCTGTTTAATTGATGCAATGTATGGGAAATGGACCTCAAAATTCATTTTTTGGGCTTGATCCTAGTTGAGGAATACCAGGAGTGTAATATTATTAATATGTAAGACCGTGTGGAGTGAGATTACGTGCAAAAGTATGATCTGTTTTTGATAAAGAGGCAAAGAAAGTTAATTCGAGGTAAAAATTCGCGATGGGTTGTGGTTGCACTTTGGATTCAGAATTTTATAGTTGGGTTTGTTATTGTCATCCTGTTGCCCTGAATAATAATGTCTATGAGCTTGGATAAAGTCTGATTAATGATTATAGTCATTCGCAGCCACGATATTTATTTTTCACTGGCGCCAGATCATGTGGACCAGACAACTGCGACACATGGATACAATTAATTAAAACGCGTGAGTTTAGGCTTCGGTAAAAACTGTCAGAGACCCATGTTACTACCACAAAATTTGAAACATCATAAGTCAGTTTGTCTAAGTAAGAGGAAAGAGAAAATTCCTTGTTGCAAGTTCCTTGATGATTGTCATAGCAAGTAAACTGAAGAGTAATAAGCCGAAGCCAGTTCCGGTGTTGGGACCACAGCAAATGAGCTGGAGCGTTCTTGTCGGAGGCAGTCACTTCGAGTTGAGAGAGCATGGTCTAGAGTTTGTTCCTTGTTCCCCCCCATTTTGTCTCAATAATTAGTCTTCAATATATATATAT
>JAGKTI010002339.1:0-41598 GCA_018397915.1 Birgus latro | reverse complement strand
GCCCCTGTTCCTCATCCACTCATTATATGCTTTCTTCTTTTGTGCCACAGCCTCTCTCACCTCTTCAGTCCACCATGCTGTTCCCTGAACCCCCTTTCGTCTTCTCTTCACCCCACACACCACCTCACATGCTGCACAGATTTCTTCTGTGAATACCTTGCACACACCCTCCACGTCCCCCATCTGCTCCAATCTATATTTACCCAATCGCTCCTCCACTTCCCTTCTATATTCAGCCTTTATTCCATCCTCTTGTAACTTTTCTACCCTCCTTGTAACACATACTTCCTCCTGTCTTTCCCTTCTTCTCTTCCTCCATCTTGTTTGGACTCTGATTCTGGCCACCACCAAGTGGTGGTCAGAAAGTCCACTCCCCCAACCTCTATATACTCTTGCATCCATTATACATCTTCTCATCCTTTCATCCACACACACATAGTCAATCATTGCCTTCCGTTCATTCATTCCCCGGTCCTCTCTTCTCACCACTCGCCATGTATACCTATGGATCATTTTGTGCCTGAAGAGGGTATTAACTACCACCAACCCCCTCCCAGCACAAATGTCCACTAAAGCACTGCCATTCTCATCCATCTCTGCAGGCACACCCCACTCACCAATCACTCCATCCACCTTCTCATTCCCCACTTTTCCATTCATATCTCCAGTCAGAAACACTCTCTCATTCCTTTCAAACTTTTCCAAGCAGGCTTCCACATTTGTCCAAAACTCTTCTCTCACTCTACTTACACGATCTTGCGTTGGGGCATACACGCACACAATTGCCCACATTTGTAGTCCAACTTTCACTCTTACCCACACAATCCTTGACCCAACTGATCCATACTCTCTTACATTCTCCTTCCACCTGTTGCTCACAACAATACACACTCCCTCTTTCGCCCTCTCATTCTCACCCACTCCTGCGCATATACCCCACCCATATTCCCCATTCTCTCACACTCTCACCTCGCCATTTAGTTTCAGTTATTCCACATATATCCACTTTTGCACTCTCAAGCACCTGTACAATCTCTCTCTCTTTCACCTCATCATTCATACCCCTCACATTCCAGGTCGCAATCTTTATCTCGTCCTTTGTCCGTTCCTTTTTTGTCAACTTTTGGTCAGTCCTGGTCCGAGGCTTCCTGTTCATTTTTTTAGTTAGTTGTTTTTACGGGGTGGGGCACTAACCCACCACCAACCCTTTTAGTCGCCTCTTACGACAAGCAGGGATACTGGGGGAGAATTCTTGAAAACCCCCTACCCCCAGTAGTCACCTGTGCATATAGTATCATTCATTTAAAATAGTGTAACATAGATTTTTACGTCAACTGTGATACTAACAAATAGAGTTAGTTTAGAAATGATGTATTTAGTTGGAAAGTAACGTATTGATAAGGAAGTTAGGAAAATAATTTGAAAGCCGTGCCAAGCGCTACTGTGTTTGAGAGAGAGGCAAGCGTCGAGGAGTAAAAACTGAGCCTCGGTGGCAGGCAGACCTGCGTTCGAGAGATGTCCATATTTCTCCACCTTTGTGTTGAGGAGTTTGGAGATGGGGAGTGTCCTGGGAGTTTGCTAAAGAGTTTGGAGATGGGGAGTGTCCTAGGAGTTTAGCGGTGTCGCCAATTAATGCTGGGTCGGAGGACAGCAGGATATCTGTGTTGGAGGTTAGCCATGAAAGTTCCGAGTCTTACACCATCAATGGTGGGTAACATGTGCTTCCCGTATGACTCCCAGATGCCGACTCACGCTCAGTTTTGAGAAGTTAAGCTTTGATTATCAAACCAATTTTGTGAATTATTTTGGGTCCCAACCTACATGAAACAGAAATAACTAAGTAAGTGAGAATATACATGGATGTTAACCAGCCGTTTGGACCATTGAGTGAGAAACTTTCAAATTTAGAGGATGTTCTGGGAAAGATTGTGGTAATGTACTATTTATTCAGTTTCATTTCAGACCGTTGAGTGAGAAACTTTCAAATTTAGAGAATGTTCTGGGAAAGATTGTGGTACTGTACTATTCTTTCAGTTTCGTCATTATTTTGAAAACTGTGAGGAAAAGCGAAGGTATATCTCTCTCAGTTATATATATTTAGGTATATCTCTCTCAGTTATATATTTAAGGTAAATTTGTAAAGTGAATAACAGGTTACTGGAAGTATGTTTTTCTTTTTTTGAGGACTGTGAAGTTCTTGATCTCTGTTTTAAAGTATTAACTGTGATTTGAGTAACCTATTCACTGGCACCAGGCTAGAGTCAACTTTCATATCAGAATCTTTCAATAGACTGACTATTCTTTGATATCTGTCCAAACAGGGGGCCAGAATTTAAAATAGTTTTTGTTTGTTTGTCATCCCATGGTCATACCCATGCCCCGTTATATCTTGGGAGGGAACCTTTATGTCAATGAGGGATGGTATTAGATGTTTATAACATGGTTTATCAAGAGTACACCCAGAGGGTGGTGTGTTGATTGTAACTGACTTGATTTTCTGGTATATTTAGAATATTAATTCCTGATCAAACTCGTCCCTAACAAAGTTGTGTCATATACTATCTGTCCAACCAATTGTGAACCAGTCACTATCGAAATTCTTTTCCATTCTTCCATTTTATTTGAGTTTTTGGAGTGTGTAATAAAAATCCATGTAATCTCGCATTCATACTAGTCTTCTTCCCTCTCCTGCTCATGAAGACTGCTCATGGCTTGTTTGTGATAATTGTATAATATTTTTGTTGAGAGTGTACTGAGGTAATTCACACAGAGGAGAGAACTAGTGGAGAGAAGACTACTCATGTCCCGCCGAAATCCAGTGGACTGAGTTTCTCATGATTTAGGCAGTAAGTATCAAAGTCCACGCTTATCCCCATCCTGTTACAGGTCTACGGCTTCTCAGGGTATCGCTACCCTTGTGCTACCCCAGTTGTCATGAGCATAACCCGTAGGCTGATCCCAAGAAAATGTAATACTAATTCTAAATCTTCTTAGACAGTCCAGTTTACCCATCACAAGGCTGGTGGCTTATTCTTTCTCAAAATTTTTCTCATTACAAAATGGTGGCAAACAAAGAATATAAAAATTAAAAAATTTTTCTCATTACAGTTCGACCCAGAACAATGCGACATTACCATGTACTTAGAGATGGTTAAGCTGCTACTTGACATTGGGTTTGATAACGACAGACAAAAAGAAGCTGTCACTCTACTCACCTGGGAAAAGCAGTATCTCATGTGGCATCAAAAATAGTCCCAGACTTCACATGGGCCAGATTTGTAAAAATAGTGACAGAGGCTATTACCCCTTCATTAGGAGCAGTTGTCGCCATTTCACAACTGGACTCCTTGAAATACGACGGCAGCTTGGATAACACTATAATCCAAGCAAGGCAGCTCGTCACCGCCGAGTACCCGGACGCCGATGCAGAAACCTGGGACCAGCACCTGTTCAATACTCTCCTAAGAATACTTCCGGGCACTGTGAAAGAACATTTCACCATCCATGACCTGTCAGGAGACTTGGGGACCTTGACATCTAACTTATCCAGTGCTTCCTCGCAGCACGCCCCACCACACAGCGCATCGGGGTTGTGAGTAGATTTCCTACCAGACCATCCCCACCAATCCCCCAACAACAACCAGCCCAAACACAAACCGTCCTTGCTCCTGCCCCTCCCAGGACTCACCCTACTAAAAAACGGCTGCCCCCGAAGGAAAACACCAACCTCATCACCATCAACCCATGGGAGTTTTCAGCATGTAGCAGCCGCTGCCCTTAACATATCTAGGAGCAATTAAAAGTAGCACGTAGAAGGAAACCCAACCCGCAGAGACGCCATTGTGTATCAGCCGTCGACGAAGATGCCCCAGACCCTGACACTCCCCTCATCAAAGAAAACGACCCCGACCCTGAAGAGGGCAGTGAAATATCCGATGAGGCGCTAGAGATGACACTGGATTTTTAGGGCCGTTTCCGCACCTCCCCACGGTGGCAGGGGCCACCTCATGAAACGATTGCCCCCCAGTGTCTACGATAAAATGAGACTCAACAGGGTCAAGTCAAGACTGCTGGTGGATACGGGAGCCGCCAGGTCTTGTCTCTATTCCCACTTCTACTCCCGTCACAAGTCGGTCTTTGGCCCCCTCCTCCCCACCTCAGCTCACCTCGTAGACATGGGGGAAGGCCCCTTGCCTATCCGTGAGGAATCACGGGCCCTAAAAACCGACACCCACCAACAAGCTTCAACCCAACACTGATTCATTATTTTTGACTCTTTGTGCCGTGCCTACGATGGGTACCTGGGCTTGAACCTCCTCCAGAAGCTGCACACTCATATTGATTGCCACAGGAGGCAACTCCACTTCTGTCCACCTCCCCGCCAGCCCCCAGCCCTCTGCACGTGCACAAAATCCCCTCCGTCGCTGAGGCCAACATTGTCCCCCCCAACTCCCACCACCACCACCACCCCTCAGCCACCCAAACTTCCCTGCGACCGTCGCCTCCACCCCCACCATTCCCCCTCACCATGAGGCTTGGCTTCCACTCAACAAACCCGCGGGGGCCTACACCCTTTTCTCCCCGAACATTCCCACTGGGCCCCTCTCCTCCTGTTTGATGTCACCAACCTTCCTCCCGCCACATGTCGGCACAGTAAAAATCACCAACTTAGCCACCACGCCACTTACCCTGCCAAAAGGACTCCTTATCAGCGATTTAGAAGCTGAACTTTGTGATGCCCCCCCCCTCTGATTCAGATCCCCCCCTCCCCTCTCTTCCCGACCACCTGTCCCCACACCAAGCCGAGACCCTTCACCATACTCATAGAATATCAGGATTTCTTTGCAACGGGGCACATGACATTCCTAGCCCATGAAATTCACACCACCGGGCCCTGCATTCGACAACCATGCCACTGGAAGAATCCACACCAACGAGCAGAAGACGACCGGCAAGTCCAAGAAATGTTGGATGCGGGCATCATCACGCCCTCCACCAGCCCCTGGTCTTCTCCCGTTGTCCTTCTCCAGAAAAGGATGGCACCCTCAGGTTCTGCATCGATTATTGCCGCCTGAATGATGTAACCACCAAGGATGCCACCCCCCTCCCCTGAATCGATGACTCCCTAGACTTGCTCCATGGATCCACCTGGTTCTCCACGCTGGATCTCCAGTCGGGGTACTGGCAGGTCCCTGTCCACCCCCAAGACCAGGGAAAGACGGCCTTCTCTACTAGCAATGGCAAACACTACCAGTTTAATGCCCTCCCCTGCCACTTTCTCCCACCTGATGGAGTCCGTCCTTAGTGGTCTAACCTGGGAGGTCTGCCTGGCGTACCTTGACGACGTCATCGTCTTTAGTAAAACTTGGGGTGACCACCTCCACCGCCTCTGACAAGTGTTTCAGCACATACGCCAGGTGGGGCTAAAACTCAAGTTCTCCAAAAGTGTCTTAGCAGCCAGATCCGTCGCCTTCCTGGGACACATTGTCTCTGGGGGAGGCATTTCCCCGGACCCGGATAAACTGTGAGCCATCGCGGACCAGCCCCTTCCACGAGACGTACACCAAGTCCACGCGTTCTTGGGGCTTGCCTCCTACTACCGGCAATTCATCAGGGGGTTTGCTGACATCGCCAAACCCCTCCACGACCTCACAAAGAAGGGTGAGCCTTTTGTATGGAGCGACGACAGGATAAACGCATTCGACACCTTAAAAGTGAAACTTGTCTCGGCCCCCATCGTCGCTTTTCTCAACTACGACCTCCCCTTCAGACTGTACACAGACGTCTCCCTAGTGGCTATTGGCACCGTCCTAGCTCAAGTTCAGGAGGGGCATGAACACATCATAGCCTGTGCCAGCTGCATTCTAAACCAAGCCGAGTGTAATTACGCTGCTACCAAACGGGAGTGCCTCGGGATCATCTGGGCCCTTGACTACTTCCAGGCCTACCTGTCGGGCACCTGAGTTACGTTAATTATGGATCACCAGTCCTTGCAGTGGCTCCGACAGTCTGCCACCCAGAACACACAACTCATCCGCTGGCGTGAGGCACTGGAAGAATTCGATTACAAGATCGCCTACCGTCCCGGGAAACTGCACACTAACGTGGATGTCCTCTCCCGCCTACCTATGCAATCCATCTTAAACCAGCCCAACTTAATCCAACGCTGGCATGCTAAAGACCACCCAACCTGGATCCCCCAGCACCTGCTTGCCAAACTCCACCTCCAAGGGGACCAGCTGTTCACACCATCGGGCCACCTGGTCTTAGATCCAGATTCAGCCCTAGACGTCCTCACCCACCTGCACTCGGATAACGGGATTCACCTGGGCATAAAAAAACTGACTCAGGTCTTTTCTGACCTCTACTGGACCCCCAACCCCAGCGCCCTCACCCAGCGTGTCACCCAAGCTTGTCGGGCGTGTTGCCTGGGGATGGACATTACCCATTCTGCGGGTCGTGCTGGGAGAATCACCGCCCATAAACCATGGCAGCTGTTGTCCATCGACGTTGTCGGTCCCCTACCACCCCGACACGGCTACAAGTACATCATTATATTCGTCGACGTGTACTTGAAATTTTTGGTCGCTTGCCTGGTCAAGGAGCACACTGCCATTGCCGTAGCAGACACCATAATGCACCACATCTTCCCCTATTTTGGGGTTCTGCAAGCCATCCATTCCGACAACACCCCAGAATTTACCGGGCGAATATGGGAGGAGCTTTCCACCCTGTTCGGCTTCGCTATCTCCCACTCATTCCCATACTGGCCACAAGGCAACAGGGTGTGTGAGAGAAGCCACAGAACCCTCCTAAACTAGATCAGGACACAAATCCAGGCCACCCAAAATTAAGACTGGCCTGCCCACGTTAAAACCATCCACTGGGGAATGAATACCTGTCCTTGTGATGACAGCATCACCCCCCATGAACGGATTTTCTGCAAGGCCCCACTCCTCCTGCCTCTACGGCAGCATCTCCAGTCCCTTCCCCCTTCCCCAACCTCTGACCCCCTACAGCAGGTGCCGAAACGGTGGCTACAGTACCTCCACACCCAACAAGAAATCCAACCCGACTCCCCACCATCCAATCCCTACAAACTGGGGGATGAAGTGTTCATCTCACACCTCCCCACCCCCAGTAAGATCGCCCCACGTTTCACAGGATCTTACACGATTACCCAAGTCCCCAACCCATGTCAATTCATCATCGACCATGACAGAACCTCCCGTACCTACAGGAATCGCCATGTCCGCCCCTACAAGGAATCCTCCCCTCCACCCCCTCCCCCTCCCCCCCCCCCCCCCAGCCCATGCCTAAAGGTCACCACACAGAACCGTTTCCCTACTATTCCTCCCCATCTCCTTCCCCACCTGTTTCGGCCGCTTCCTCCCCCCCCATTGCCACCCCCACTCCCGTGGCCCCCACAGGCACAACTCCAACCCCACCACATTGCCTTTCACCTCTCGCACCAACACCAACTTTCCCCACGCCTACCATGTCCTCCTCACCACATGTCTCCCCACCATCCCCCGCCCCAGGACTTTCCACACCTTCCACGGCAAGCCCCGCACCTGACAAAGCATCCGCCTCACCAGCCTGCCACCACCCGCACCTCACCACCACAGACTCCGCCCACCCCCGCTCCTGTGCCTCACTCCCCCTCTCCGCCCACCCCGTGTTTAACCACCACAACCAGCTGTTCCGGGCGCGTCTCACACCCACCATCCCGATACATTTCCACACCCACACCAACCCCTTCACCCTCCGTAGGCAATCCGCCCACACCACCACCTAACACCTCTCCTATAACCCTCCCCCTCCACCAAGCCAAGTGAAAAATTCCGTCCCACTCCAATCCCAGGGGAACACCAGCTCCACAACCACCCGGGCATGTAAACCGGCCTCGCCTACCCCTGGCCAGCATTCTCCCCGGAATCACCACCACCACCATGCATGTCCAGAGAGTGACTTGGGTCCCCTCCCACGGATGACACCACCGTGTCCAGGGCACCCAACACCTACAATGACTCCTTCAGCGAGAACACCGCCCCTCCACACTGAGAGTATCTTACGTCCACTACCTACCATTCAGTCTTACCACCCACCACTGGACAACCTTCCTGCACCACCTCACACCCCTGCACCAAACTGACAACACCAACATATACCACCTCCAGCCACACGGACGTGACTTCTTCCTGGGAGAGGGTGGTGAAATATGTGAGGCAAAGAAACAGGCTGCAGATGACGCCAACACCCCCAGCCCCCGAACAACCACCAGGGGTGCGCAGCCTACACACAGCGGCTCTGGGCAGGAACAGCCCACATGTGTGACTCCCCGGCGCCCCTCTCTCTCCCAGCCGACGCTATGCTGAGGTAGCATTGAGAGGCACCTAGTCTCCAGGAAAAATTCCAGTCGCCAGGTCAGGGGTGGAGTTGTTTTATCAACTCCACGCAGTGCCTCGATACAGGCCACTAGCTGTACCGGGAAAGGGGCAGAACAGGCCATCGTCTGTTCCCCAGCTGCATACCCACTGCAGGGCCATGACATAGGCCACATGCCGTGTCGGGTTGAGGCAGAGCAGGCCATCGTCTGCTCCTCTCCTGCAGTCTACCCCCAGAGTAGCGCTGCGGTACAGGCCACAAGCCGTGCCGAGTCCGAGGCAGGACAGGCCATCGTCCATCCCTCAGCTACTTCTCCATGCAGCACAGCGGCACAGGCAACTAGCCGTGTCGGGTACGAGGCAGGACAGGCCATCGTCCGTCCCTCTGCTGCCGTCTCCTGTAGGACCATGACATAGGCCACTAGTCGTGTCAGGCATGAGGTAGAGCAGGCCATCATCCGCTCCTCCCCTACAGGAGACTCTTTTCTCCCTCACAGAGACAGGGTACAGCAAGCCTCGGCTCGTATTTTCCCTAGGGTCCGACAGGACAGAGGAACCGCCGTGCAGGCCTACAGTCGCACGGGGGAGGCAGAGCAGGCCATCATCTGCTCCTCGCCCTCTGCTCCTGGGATAGCTACTGATGGGAAATTCCCTTGCCTGGCCCACCCTGTTTCCTGTGGCCAGGCGGGGGATGTACTCCCTCTCCTTCATGAGGTGAGTCCCGGGGAGACCCTTTCTTGAAGCTGTGGCAAGGCTCTATCCAGGGCCTTGGCTCCCTCCAGCCCCACCTATGCGGGCAGCAGCAGCAGCTGAGGCAGAAGTCCCGTGAGCAGAGCCACTGGCGTTGAGTTCTGTCGGTGAAGCCCCTAGCCCGAGGTTGCCATGAGATGGCCCTGACGGCGACGCTGCCCTCCCACAGTTGCTGCAGTCCAACTCTTCTGGCGGCCCCAGGTCCCAGTACCCCGGGTCCCCAGACTCCCTGGGGCCTACCCAGGAGTCCAGGGCATGACCTGCCTAATGGTGGGGCCCTGTCCGGCACTCCTCGGAGCCGGCACCAGGCCTGCCTACTGGCCCTTTTCGGCCCTAGCCCCGCATTCCTGCACGAGGCTCCCTGAAGGACAACCCTCGCCTCACTCCTCCAGCCTGAGGTATCGGGAGTCGGCCCACCAGTATACTGAAAAGGGCCATAATAGTGTGCGACTCCTGGACCAGTGTAAATCACCAGGCCGTAAATGTGATGCGAATGTATCTCACAGTGTATGGGCTCAGTCAAAATTCCCAGAAAGCCTCAGTGTATAACACTGACGAGCCTTGGTGATTCTCAGTGAAGGTGTATGACGTACAGAACACAACGAGCCTCCTTTGCGTATATTAACTAATATGGCCTCCCCCAGTGTGATGAATAATTAACGTGCTCTAGAGGAAATTAAACAGTTACAAAAAAATAGTGCCATCCCTTGTATTCCATACATTTCTCTCCCCAGTCTATTGGCACACCGCTGAATAAACTCACACATATCTAACTTGCTTACCAGTGTCTCCCTAGTGTGCAGAAACACTTCAGTTCCCCCCCCCTCTGTGTGACAGTGCGCACGCCTCTGATCGTGATACGCCTACGTGAGAGTGATATATCCATGTGTATATGTATTATAACTAGTGTATCAGTGCCGTCCAGTGCTATACGACTGTTGGTAAATGTAATAATTGTATTTCATGTATTAGAGATAGTGTAACAGAAGTGCCGTGAATACTGTGTTCACATTACCATACCTCCCACAGTCTGTAGAGAGACAGTTTGTTCTTGAGTAAAATCTACCACTAGCCCATCTCCGGCTAACCCAGAATCTATGTTTTGGTGAATGTTGTATTTGTCTCTGGGAATATACTTTGAATATATGTTTGTCAGTGGTTACTGCCTTGTTTTTGTGTCCTGTCCTCTTCCTAATATACCAATCCGATCTTGAAAAAGAACCCACTGTAAGTCTGCGTATTCGAGGGAGTGAGAAGTTGACCTTCAGAAACGCGACAGGTAAAAACACCCACCTCTCGCATACGCATCTGGGGAATAAGCAGTTGGCCCTCAAATACGTAGCATAACAAATAGATTTACACAACACACTCAATGCAGATTAATGCATAACACACACATATACACACACTCTTTGTGCAAATAGGTACAAATAGGTAAATGCACACACACACACACACACACACACACACACACACACACATACACACAAATACTACACAGAATTAATCTAAGAGCAAGGAGTTGTATAAAATGTATTCCATGATCTATGTTACTTATTAGAGACTTGGTTTTTATTCGTGCCTCTCCTTGCAATAATGGCTTATATGGGTTCAAGCTTATTTTGCAACAATTGCATCAGATGTTAATAATCAGGAAGAAAAAAACACAATGTATTAATATACAGCTGAAAGGCCTAGACTTTATTTAAGACCCTATTAAATTATAAGTGATATTTTTGCTGTATTAGGTTTATGTGGTAGTTGGGGGGGCTCACCATCCACTCACTCAATGTAGTGCTGCTCACAGGTGTCTGCCCTTTCCTCTCCTCCATCTTTCTTTCCTTCCATCTTCTTTCTTTCATTCTTTCCTTCTCCTTCTGCCTACGGGTGACTTCTTTCTTTCCTTCATACTTTCCTCTTCCTTCTGCCTGTGGGTGACTCTACACTGAGTGACAAGCCAAATGGTTTCCTGTACATCAAGAAACCATTTACTATGCTGGGTGGTGACATGCATGCCGCTGAGACTCTCCACCTGAATATGACCCCCACCCTAGAAAGAGACAACCAAGGGACAACAACAGTGAGCACAAGCTCAGTGCGAGACGAGCCTACCTGTACCTTTCCCCTACACCCCTCTCGCGTTCAGGTGCCTCACCTGCGAGGTAGCAGTCACGGCACATTACACCTCAGCCAGACCAGCCCTCACCAGCTTCAGGATAAGGCTAACTCCTTTGCTCCAGACAGCATCCCTGAGATGGCCACCAGCCTCTCACTTGCTGTTTCCCTCCCTCCATCATACCGAGTGACAGCCACTAGCCGCACATGGGGAGAGACGGCCACCAGCTGCTCTCAGAATAAATACCCTCCAGGGAAGAGGGCTCCAGTGATGGCCACTAGCCGCACCATCAGGCAGGTGACCGCCACTAGCCATGCCTTGTCTAACTCCAGCAGAAGGGACCCGACTTGGGTGATGGCCACTAGCTGCACCTGCTGTTGAGGTGACGGGCACCAGCCACATCATCCCCACAGTCCCTAGGGGAAGTAGGACCTTGGCGATGGCCACTAGCCGCATCTCGGTGATGGCCACTAGCTGCACCTCGGTGATGGCTACTAGCCGCACCTCGGTGACAGTCACTAGCCGCACCTGCACCCCTGTGACAGCCACCAGCCACACCCGGGCTGTAGTCCTTGCAGGGCACGGCTCTTGAGAGACGGCCACCAGCTACACTCCACCCACCGCCAGCCAGGGGCACGGACCCTCAGTGACAGCCACTACCCGCACGAGGGAGGAGACGGCCACCAGCCGCTCCGAGTTCTGTGTCCTAGAGGACTTGGCGACGGCCACCAGCCGTGCCAAGGAGGGAATGGCTACGTACCGCCCCTCACCCCCTAACCCAGTGCCTTCCCCTCCTGAGGATTTCCCTGACTCGTCCACCTCCACCTGTGATAAAGCGGGTTTCCTCACCCCTTCCCTGACCAGCAACACCTTCCCGGAGGAGCAGCAGCTGGAGGAGGTCTGGAGAGGCTCCTTGATGCCTGGTTTTTGTGCCCTACAACTGGCTTCCCAGCAGTCCCCATCCCTGACGGACTCTTCACCAGCAGGACGCTGCAGATCATCCCTGACGGAGGCCCAGCTGACTATAGACCGCAGCCCTCAGACCAGCCGGGACATCCCCAGGACCCCGGGGCGTGACCTCCACCACCCCACCTGACAACAACCAGCACGGCAGAGCGGTCACCATCAGGTGCGCCTGCTCTCCCTGTTCGGGCCCAGCCCTTAGGCCCGATCCTCCGGGCCCCAATATCAGGTGCCCTCTACCATGCTGCCCCACTGAACACTCCTGGATGACCAAACTACAGTCTGGCCTCCTGACAAAGGCCCCAGACTACACCAGCAACAACCGGCCTCCTGACGCAGACCCTCCCTGGACGACCCAGCCACGGCTGGCCTCCTGACAAAGACCACCCTCCCCCAGGACCTCCAGACACCGGGCCTACCTCAGCAGCCGCCTACAGCTATGTCATCTGCCTCAGAGTCCCTTGGCCCTGTCCATACAATTGTACTATTTCTTGTGTAATTGTGTGCCAATGCATCATATTGTGTCTTGTGTCTAATTGAAGTAATATATGTGCAAGGTTTGTTGCCTGGTGTTTTTATGCCCTATTCCTTTATGTTGCCCTAAGTATACCCAACCCGGCCTAGAAAGAAGATCCCGCTCCAGGTACCATGTGTAAGGAGCGAGTAGTCATTCCTTAAAACATGCTGCATAACACTGGTGGCTAGCGGTGGCTCTTGACCCTGTAGGTGGCAACAAGGAACAAGGGAAATCATGGCAAAATGGTGACAAAACTCCACTTTCAAGTACCTAAATTTGACCCTGACCAATATGACATCCATACGTACCTAGAAGTAGTTAAACCTCTATTCAACACAGACAGGAAAAGAATAGCAGTAATCCTGCCACTTCTGGGAAAAGCAGTAGCCACTATTGCACCAAAAATCGTCCCGGATCTGACCCAACTAGTGACCCAAGTAGTCACCTCCACTTTAGGGAAAGTCGTGACATTATCCAGCTCGACTCCCTAACCTACCACAGAATCGACGACTCACGCGTCCAGGCCAGGTGACTTGTCACCGGAGGACAGTAAGGAAACCCGGGAACAACATGTCTTCAACACCCTGATCAGGATCCTCCCCAGCACTATCAGGGAGCACTTCACCATGCATGACCCCACGGGAGACCTGGACAAATATATTCAGCTCATACGTCGCCTTCTGGCTACCCGTACCACCTCACAACAGATCGGCACTGTGAGTAAATTCCCCACACAGAAAACAGTGCCACCACACAACCCTCGGCCACCTCCAGTCCAGCCAAGTCCTCCATCAGCACCCTCTATTCCCAGGGCCCACCCCTCACGCAAGTGCCCCAGCACCAGAGAAAGCAACTTGATTTCCATTAATCCTTTGGGATTCACAGCATGCAGCCACAAATGCCCCCTCCACGACATTCGGGAGCAGCTAAAGGCTGCCCGATGCAAGACAACTGCCCAGGGGCACCATAAGGTCTCATCCCTGGATGACGACGGCACCAAGGACAAAGCCCCAATGGCCACCTGCACCAACCCTGGGAAAATGGAACCTGAGGATGACGATACACCCCAGCAGCTGGATTTTTAGGCCCACCCCTGCACCTTCCCACGGTGGTGGGGGCCACCTCACAGAAATACCACTCCCCAGTCTATAACAAGATGAGACTGAATGGGGTAAAGGCGAGGCTTTTGGTCAATACGGGAGCAGCCAGGTCCTGCCTCTACACTCACTTTTACTCCCATCACCATTCCACCTTTGGCCGCTTTTCCCCACTTCAGCTCACCTTGTGCATGCAGGAGGTGGCCCCCTACCCATACGTGGGGAGACGGGCCCTACGTGCAGACACCCACCGACAGGTCTCTGCACTACACCAATTCATCATCTTCGACTCATTTTGCCGTGCATATGACGAATACCTGGGGCTGGACCTCCTTCAAAAACTCCGCACAAACATCGACTGCTACAAGCGTTGTCTTCAATTTAATCAGACTCTGGACTTCAGCCCCCAGGCCCTCTGCATATGCGTACCCCCCACTTCTTCTGCCCCCTCCCCTAGCCCTTCCCCTCCCACCCCCCCCTCACCCCACCTTCCCCGCTACCATCGCCTCCACCCTAACTGTCCCCCCTCACTATGAGGCCTGGCTATGCTTAAATAGACCCACCGTGACCTCCATCCTATTCTCCCCAACCCTACCCCCCAGAACCCTTTCCTCCTGCTTAATCTACCCCATCTTCCTCCCCCCCCACCGTGACACGATGTGCATTGCAAATGTCTCCACCACCACCCTCACCCTACCCAGAGGATTAGTGGTGGGAGGCCGAGCCCTGCACACCACCTCCCTGCCCCCCCTGCCCCCTCACCTCTCTCCCCACCAAGCAGACAGCCTCCGACACTTACTCCTGGACTTCCAGGACTTATTCGCATCAGGTCCAGTGGATATTGGCCACACAACCTACCTGACCCACGAGATCCACACCGAAGGACCACTCATTCGCCAACCATCAAGGTGCAAAAACCCTAAGCAATGAGCTGAGGAGGACCAGCAGGTCCAGGAAATTTTAGACGCCGGCATCATCTCACCCTCCACCAGCCCGTGGTCCTCCCCCGTCGTTCTACTACCGACGACTCAACGACGTCACCCCCAAGGATGCCACACCACTCCCCATGATAGACAACTCTTTCTATGGGGCATCCTGGTTCTCCACCCTAGACCTCCAGTCAGGGTATTGGCAGGTCCCGGTCCACCCGGACGATCGTGGGAAAACAGCATTCTCCACGAGCAACGGGAAACATTACGAGTTTAATGTCCTTCTCTTTGGACTCTGCAACGCCCCTGCCACCTTCTCTCGTCTCCTGGAGTCCGTACTCAGTGGCCTTACCTGGGAGACTTGCCTAGCTTACCTGGATGATGTCATCATTTTTAGTAAGACCTGGGCCGACCATCTCCATCGCCTCAAGCAGGTCTTCATACACATCTGACAGGCTGGCTTAAGCTTCGACCTTCCAAATGCATCCTGGCAGCACGCTCCATTGCCTTCCTGGGGCATATAATCTCCAAGGAACGGATAGCCCCTGACCCCGACAAACTCTGCACCATCGCAGACCTCCCCCTACCTAAAGACGTACACAAAGTCCGAGCATTCTTGGGGTTTGCCTCCTACTACAGATGGTTCATTAAAGGCTTCGCTGACATTGCCAAGTTCCTCCATGATATGACCAGAAAGGGTGAATCCTTCATATGGACGGAGGAACGAGTCTCTGCTTTCAACACCCTAAAGACCCGGCTTGTCACCGCCCCCATCGTTGCCTTTCCCGACTACACCTTCCCCTTCCGTCTATGCACGGATGTCTCCCTAGTAGCAATCGGCGCCGTTCTCGCCCAGGTCCAGGAAGGGTGGGAGCATATCTTCACTTGTGCCAACTGGATCCTCTATCAAGCAGAAAGAAACTACGTTGCCACCAAGCGAGAATGACTCGGTATAGTTGGGGCACTGTGTAATGCTGAAAATGTTAGTATGTATCATAAGTATAATATAAGTAGTATAAGTGTGTTATAAGTTAGTATAAGTATAGTGTAAGTGTAATATATGTGTAATTTACGTTAGGTTATGTATGATGTAAGTGGAATTCTGGACCCTGTTAAGATGATGCAATGTATGGGAAGTGGACCTTGTAATTCATTTTTGGGCTTGATCTTAGTTAAAGTGTAGTAGGGGAGTATTATTGTTAATATGTGGACCATGTGGAGCGAGTTGGACGCGCAAATTCATGTCTGGTTTCAATAAGAAGGCGAAGAAAGTTGATTCGAGATTAAAATTCGCGATGAGATGTATTTACACTTGGAATTTAGAATTTTGTAGTTGAGTTTGTGTATATCATTTTGTTGTACTAAATAATAATGTCTAAGAGCTTAGGTAAAGTCTGATTGTTGAACATGGTCATTGTTAATCGCGAAATTAATTTATTTTTCACTGTCACCAGATCACGTAGGCCAGTACCAACGCGAACAAAGAAAAATTATGTCAATGTGTGAGTTTAGGCATCGTTTTAAAATTGTTAGACCTAGGTTATTGCCACAAAATTTAAATCATCATGTCATTTTGTCTAAGTAAAGGATTGTGTAAATTCCTTGTTGCAAATTTCCTGGACGATGGTATAACAAGCTGGCTGTAGAATAATTGGTCGAGGTCAGAACCGGTTGCAAGAACGTCACGGGTTTTAGCGGGGCGTCCTGGCCGCGGGGCGTCACTTCTCGCTGTAACCTCATGGAGGACGGAACTCCGCAGGTATAGTCCCGAGTAATTCACGGTATTCTCCCTCATACATCACAATAATTAGTTGTCACTCTAACTATACATAAAGTAAGTTTTCTGGTAATATTTTCCAATACTATTATATGTGACTTCTCGCTGTAACCTCATGGAGGACGGAACTCCACAGATTGTGGTGAGGCGACATCAAGACGGGATTGCTGTCTGGGTAACGTCCCGCAGTCCTAGTGCCAAAGCCCTTACACATTTCCACTTAGTTCCTTCCAATTCACAGTGTTGATAATGTTGTTGTATGGTCCACTTAGTAAGCCTTTTATTCATGAAGTGTAATATTTTGGTTATAAATGAGTGAGAAGTGGAGTGTTGTATTCCTCTATCATGCAGAGTACTGCAAGCGCTGAGTCTACATATTAAATTATTCTTGGGATTCGGATTATATACATAGATATGTTAGGTTGTGCAAACCCATGGAAAATAGGGATGATTTCTTTAAATGTAGAGTAAACTGTGTAACACGTTGTGAACCTGGGTATCACTACGAGTCCTTTTGAGACCGTGGTTTATGTGAGTTTCTCCTGAGGTTGTATTTTTTCTATCTCGTGACGAGTTAAGAGGTCGAGTTGAGTGAATTCTTTATGTACGAGTGTTTTGTAACGGGCGAGTAGTTCTTCTGTGAGCAGATTAATCAACATCTTGTTGAGTGTAAAGCCCAAGGTATTTCTGTATTGGTTTACTCTTATATAATTATATGTACGTGATATGTGAGTCAGGTGTTTTATAAACTGTGGAGAAGAGAGCTTCCATTCTCTCAGATAATCTGGAGGTATCGGAGACTAAAGTATTTCTATGCTCCAGTAACTAATTCTTGCTCGTAGTTCTATGCATTCTATGTAATTTAAGGTTAGCAATATAGATAAGTATACTTTTCGTATGTGTTTGGTATAAATCCTCTGGGAAGTAATTCATAAGACCGAGTGGCCCGCAAGGCATGTATCATCCATAAAGACCACGCTTTTGTATATCTTTCTCACGCTACCCTGTTCACTACCGTAGGCCTCATTGTCCCCTCTTCCATCGTACGGGACTAATATCTTTAATACTTTTTTTTTTTCCCCGGCAGCCGCAGGGTGGTGGCAGCATACCAAATTATTTCTATTATTATTTGATGGTGTTCACATCGGTGGGATTTTCATTCTGAGGGCAATGCTAAAATATGCGCCCTTACACTGGTGTTACAGCGGTGGAATCTCTATTAATTTAAATTACTTCATAGTGCTAACCTTCTCGGCACGACACTGGTGTCATATCCGGTGGAATCTTTATTAATTCAATTTCTCTATAGTGCTAAATTTCTCGGCACGACACTGGTGGCACAGCGGTGTGATATTTAGATAGATTGGGATATAGATAGATTGTCTTCATTACAAGGGATAGCAAAATCTTGCAACCCTACACTGGCGGCATAGCAGTGGGATATAGATGTAAATAGATCGATTGTTATAACATGCTAGAGGCCCACTTGGTCTTATTAAGAACCCCTGGGAGGTAAAATTTTCAAGTAGTGATAAACCGAAAATTGATCGATATATTCCCACAGTTAAAAGTGTTAGTACCTTGCAGAATGTTAAGAGTATCCTTAGTAGGTCACAGCCAAATACCTCAGTCACTGAATATTGATTCGGATGTGGAACTGAGAGTGTATCGGGCCCCTGGAGCCTAAGCCAGTTCTTTTTTCTTTGATGAATGATTCAGTGGAGTACTCGAGTGGCAACATGATTTGTGTATTCTCTGGATAGGAAGCAATGATATAAGCTGGCATACGACTCCTAGTCAAGTGGCACATGATATTGGTCAAATTGTAGAAGTCATAGAGAGTAATTGTGGAGCAGAGGTTCGTATGTGTTTGGTGGAACCCCGTATTTACCAGGGAGACACCCCAATCTCCACTGAGGGTTACCGAACCTTTCAAAATGTGATCAATCAGAAACTGAAACGTTGAGCAAAGCAAAGGGTAATTCAGTTTAATACTGCCTTTTATGCGGGTTCGCTAACGGATGGAGTGCACTGGTCAGGTGAGGCAAGGAGCAGGGTGAAGAATAAGCTGGTGTCAGTGATAAGAGGATATCTGGCCTAATGAATTAGATAGCTAATAGTAGCATTCCTTCTGTTTCACCATGAGTTGGCAGGGTGTAGAAATTAAGATTGAGGACGAGGAGTATGATCAGACAGAGGCGCAGCAGTCTTTCCCGAAGTTAGCCTGTCCTCAGATTTCAGAGTGTATACAAACAATGATGGGTAACGTGAATCCCCTAAAACCACGTGATGTTCCAGTACTAGAACTGAGTCAATTACAGAGTATTGATGCGGCAGCTTGCCTGGAAATGTTCTTTGAAGCGGTAGAGCAGTGTAGCCAAGATGATGCAAAGCGCTTACAAATTGCGAAGAGTCGAGTGAGCACGGTGTTAGCAGTGTTCATTCACAACGTCCAGACTAATAGACGAGTAACCACGTGGTTGACATTTAAGGCGATCCTTAGGTCAGAATTTGCTATTGAAGTAAGCATCGATCGGGCATGGCAAGAACTGGATTCAGCTAGCTACGATTGGGTAGAATCACCACAGGCTTTTACGCACCGCTATATATGTAAACATGCGGCCGTTGAACACAAATTTCTCGGTGAAAGATTCCCTAACCGAGATAAAACAATCAAGCGTAAGTTGTGGTATGGATTGCCTCTTCCATCAAGGAGTAAATTAGAAGGGTTCCTGGATGATGAATACCCATTAAAGAAATTCATTGATCGAATAGAGAATGAACGCCAACTGTTGGAAGCAAGTCAGGCCTCTCAAGTAAATATGTTACCTTCTGAAAGAAGCATGAAAGATAGGGAGTCAGACAACCAGCTATCACCTTCTATCTCACCGAAACAGAGTAACTTTTTGAATCCAGATGGACCGAAAGAAGTAGTAAAGGATCTAAAGTGTCAGATCCGTGAACTTAAGTCTAACTTGGCACAAGCAATCAAGGGTCGGCCTAATAACCCTAAAGTATATAGGGAGAAATACTGTGCTCATTGTCGAGCTTCTTCTCACAATCTCAGAGATTGTTGGCGAAAACCCCCTCCTGGACATTGTTTTGATTGTCGCAGACCCGGATGTCGGCGAGGTGAGCGCGGGTGTCCTGGACATAGTCCCGACACCACAGCTCAAGGCATCTCACCGGTAGTAACTCAGGAACCGGCTCAGCAGTTATGACTAGCCGGCGGTCAAACATCTCCCACTATCAGTGTCATAACAAATGGGAAGATGTTAGAAGCTGTCGTGGACACCGGCAGTAGTTATACTTTGATCAAGGAATCCGCATTGAAACGAATCGGGGGAGAACTGAACACACGACGTAATCCGCCGCGCTTACAAGGAATCACAGGCGCACCTCTGAGAATACTAGGGATGTTGCGAGCTGAAATAGCGGTCGGTGATGAGAAAGTACACAAGCAATGGATCCCGGTAGTACCAAACTCTTATCTTAGTACAGATATTCTCCTGGGATGTGATGTGTTGACCCAAGCTACACTCATGTGGGATGGTGTGAAGAGAGTTATAATGTGGGGTGGTGCACCTTATGTAGTAAACCATATCCGTCGACAGAGGAACAAGGTGAGGAGAGTCAAAGATGAACCTGTAGTATTGTCAAAGCCGAAACAAACCTTCTCACAGATTAATCTCCTTTTGACCTTGCAGTTAGACCCTTACCAAACTAAATTTGTGTCTGTATCTGTGAAAGTGGAACCAGAAACTAATCTTATCATCTACCCACAGTCTAGAATGAGTCATAATAGTCACCCTTACTAGGTCCAAGTAAACGAGTCAAACAACATCTATGTTCCACTAATTAACCCCACTAAAAAGGTGAAAGTGTTGCGAAAAGGTACTATCATCGGTTCGTATGAGAGAGTGACTAGCCCAGTCCCTGACAAAGTTAACATCACTAAAATACGAAATGACCTTCTACCCGAGAATGATCACGTTGAGCAAAAAGGTACTCGTAGTAGAAATTGAAAGCTTTAATTGATGTACAGAACTGGCAACAACTCACTGAAGGCCAGCGAAAAGAGCTTACTGAACTAATCCTGAAGTATGACCCTCTATTCATCCTAGACCAAGGAGAATTAGGTCTGATCAAGGGTCCTCCAGCTCATATTAAAGTCGAAAATCCTCAGCCTAGTTGAGGCCCAATGTACTGCTATCCTGTGCAGGCTAAACAAATTATCACTGAGATGTTGAAGGATATGAAGGATAGAGAGATCATTGAAAGATCCACAGCAGCCTGGTTATCACCTATTGTTTTGGTCAATAAACCTGATGGGAGTAAAAGAATGTGCCTCGATTACCACCATGTTAACCGGCATCTCGCAGCCGATGTCTATCCACTTCTGCGGCTAGATGAATTAGTGGACCAAGCCGCTGGACATCAATATTACGTCACTCTGGACATGCGAGAGGCATATTTTCAGATTTTATTAGATGAGGAGAGTCGAGATCTGACAACTTTCAGCGATGGTGTGGCTCTCTATCGTTTTCGTCGTCTTCCCTTTGGACTTAACTGTTCTCCAGCCATCTTCTCACGTCAAATGGTCAATTTGCTAACACCTCTTCTACAGAAAGGTTGGGTTAAAAATTACCTAGATGACTTGATGTTATGGGCCCCAAGTTTTCCTACCTTATTGGATCGGTTAAGACAACTTTTTGAACTGCTTGCTAGTAATGGTGTAAAGCTAAATCTCAGTAAGTGTGAATTTGGATGTAAAGAAGTGACTTTCCTAGGACACCAGATTTCGGCAGAAGTAGTAAACCTGATCCAATGAATATAAAGGCCATAGTTAAAATGAGACCACCCACCACTGTGAAAGAAGTGAGACGATTTCTCGGAATGTGCGGATTCTATAGAAAACATGTACCATTGTTCGCACGGTAGCTACACCACTCACTAACTTGACAAAATCACGAACCACTTTTCTCTGGACGGGCGAATGTCAGAAAGCATTTGAACATCTTAAATCTTGCCTTACCAATGCCCCTGTTTTAGTTGGAGCTAAAGTAGATCAGCCATTCATTCTTACTACGGATGCAAGTAACACCCACGTTGGGGGAGTTCTTAGTCAAGTACAAGCTGACGGTACTAATAAGCCAATCGGGTATTTCTCAAAAAAACTAACCCCTTGCGAGTCTCGCTATTCAACCACCAATAATGAGGCTCTAGCAATAGTTCTTGCATGCCGGAATTATCACCATTACTTATGGGGTACACGGTTCACAGTGGTCACAGATCACCAACCACTGACCAGCATTTTCAAATGCAGGACTAAATCTCCAAGAATGAACCATTGGATTCTGGAAATGAGAGAGTACAATTATGATATACAATATCTCAAAGGTAAAGATAATTTCGTTGCGGATCAGTTATCACACCCAGTTCGAGTGGTAGTGCGATCACCTGAAGCCACCTGGCTTGGGTTGAACCGAGAATAGATGAGAGATCGCCAGAGAGTAGAACCAGTATGGGCAGAACTTGCACAGTATTTAGAAGGTGGTAGGCTTCCCACTAAAAGACTGCCTAAGAATACTTTAGATCAGTTTGCCTTGGTAGAAGAAATATTGCATTATGTTTGTGTAAAGGCAGACGGTAGTCTTCATTATAGTCTCATAGTTCCTCATACTTTAGTTGTTCAGGCATTGCAACACACCCACGAATTGACAGGACATCTAGGGCAGAAGAAAACTATTAAGAAAGTGGAAGAACTGTATTATTGGCAAAACTTAAAAGTGGATGTTTCTGATTATGTTAAAAAGTGTGTAACTTGTCAAAGGTTTAAGCAGAACACTGGATTGCAGCAACAGTGGAAAGAATTACCCCCAGTGAGTAAACCACTGGAGAGGATTGGTATAGATCTCACAGACATGGTTGCTGGAACCCAGGGTTATCGTTATGTGCTTACTGTGGTGGACCACTATAGTCGTTTTGTCAGGTTTTTCCCCCTTACAACTAAACAGACCACACAAATCACAGACAAGCTAGGGCAATATATGGCAGATTATGGCACTCCCTGTGGAATAGTCCTGGATAACGGAGGAGAGTTCACCAGTCAAGAGTTCCAGCGATTTTGCCAGCGACATCAAATCACTTTGTATTATACGACCCCTTATCATCCCCAAGGAAATGGAGTGACAGAGAGGATGCACAGGACCCTGAAATCCGTCCTCTCCACTTTATGTCAGGGCCACCCTCTCCGATGGCCCCAGTTGCTCCAGTCTTGCCAGATCGCCATGAACCAGGCAGTGCATACATCAACGGGTCACCAGCCGTACTTCGCCTTCTTTTCTCGCCACCCTCCCAGACTAGTCATTGCGTCATTACCTTCAGTCGATGGCGAGGAAGACGAGATCACCACAGCTCATGCCCTCATACGGGACACTCACCGGAAAATGTCGAGAAGGTACAGAGATGTAGCCAATAGACAAGTAGTGGAAGTTGGTTCTCTTGTATGGGTCAAGAAAGAAACAGTGATTCCTGGCACGTGTCGCAAACTTAACGTGAAGTGGGATGGTCCGTATCGAGTGGTGGAAGTGTTAAGAGAAGGTAGCATGTATGTAGTGGAAAATGTATTCACAAGGTAAAGTGTTGCAAAGAGCTGCCGGACAAGTAAAACCCTATTATGGAGGGGAAGAGTGGCTTTTAGAACCCCTGGACGAAGCATTCATACCTGATCCCGAGGATGAACAATTACCACCACGTGAAAGACGACCTCCACGCAGACTAATCGAGGAATGCTAAAGTGCTGTAGAGTGATGATGTATCTTTTTTTTTGGAATGTTGTAGTGTGATGAGTTGATAAGATGGTTATGGTAATATTTAGTCAAGTGTTGGATAGGGAAGTGTGTGCGGGTCGGACCGTCTGACTACTGAATGTGGTAGTTTGTGAGTTCAGAGAGAGTTTAATCTCGTGTTTGTGGTTAATCGGATTATGTGTCACGGGCGTAGCCCAGTTCAGTGGAAATATTATGTAGCTTGAATTCGAGGGGTAACCGGTATCCTCTCATTTTACAGTCAGCACGGCCTAGGGTGTAACAGTGACTTCAGGACCTGACAGGCACTCGTCAGTTACTAGGTGGAGAGCTGGAAGCACAAGGAAGTATGAATGAGGAGCGTAAAAGGGGTAGTGGGTTGAATGCATGTGAAGCGCCCCTGGGACGATCCTAGCAGCAAGAGTACAGGTTTGTCCAGGTGTGACGACCGTGTTAGCATCCAGGCAGGAGGTTGGCTGGGGCACAATTTCTACTGAAAATTCGGGAGTTCATTGGTGACAGAGAAGCGACCCCCTGGGGTATGCATATTATTCGTTGACCGACAGGTGCCACTTACGGGAATATCAGATAGTGAGAGCACTGTCTTAATTTGGAGTTCAGAGTAAATGCACAGTTGAGTTGGGTAAGTCTGTCCCATCCGCACACAGGTCTCTAGGAAGTGTAGCAGAATGTATTGTATGAAGACTTATGATGTTTAAATTTTTTTTTCCCGGAGGAGAAACCCGTGTAATGCTGAAAATGTTAGTATGTATCATAAGTATAATATAAGTAGTATAAGTGTGTTATAAGTCAGTATAAGTATAGTGTAAGTGTAATATATGTGTAATTTATGTTAGGTTATGTATGATGTAAGTGGAATTCTGGATCCTGTTAAGATGATGCAATGTATGGGAAGTGGACCTTGTAATTCATTTTTGGGCTTGATCTTAGTTAAAGTGTAGTAGGGGAGTATTATTGTTAATATGTGGACCGTGTGGAGCGAGTTGGACGCACAAATTCATGTCTGGTTTCAATAAGGAGGCGAAGAAAGTTGATTCGAGATTAAAATTCGCTATGAGATGTATTTACACTTGGAATTTAGAATTTTGTAGTTGAGTTTGTGTATATCATTTTGTTGTACTAAATAATAATGTCTAAGAGCTTAGGTAAAGTCTGATTGTTGAACATGGTCATTGTTAATCGCGAAATTAATTTATTTTTCATTGTCGCCAGATCACGTAGGCCAGTACCAATGCGAACAAAGAAAAATTATGTCAATGCGTGAGTTTAGGCATCGTTTTAAAATTGTTAGACCTAGGTTATTGCCACAAAATTTAAATAATCATAAGTCATTTTGTCTAAGTAAAGGATTGTGTAAATTCCTTGTTGCAAATTTTCTGGACGATGGTATAACAAGCTGGCTGTAGAGTAACTGGTCGAGGTCAGAACCGGTTGTAAGAACGTCGCGGGTTTTAGTGGGGCGTCCTGCCCGCGGGGCGTCACTTCTCGCTGTAACCTCATGGAGGACGGAACTCCGCAGGTATAGTCCCGAGCAATACTTCACAATAATTAGTTGTCATTCTAACTATATATAAAGTAAGTTGTCTGATATTTTCCAATACTATTATATGTGACTTCTCGCTGTAACCTCATGGAGGACGGAACTCCGCAGGTATAGTCCCGAGTAATTTACGGTATTCTCCCTCATACATCACAATAATTAGTTGTCATTCTAACTATACATAAAGTAAGTTTTCTGGTAATATTTTCCAATACTATTATATGTGACTTCTCGCTGTAACCTCATGGAGGACGGAACTCTGCAGATTGTGGTGAGGCGACATCAAGTCGGGATTGCTGTCTGGGTAATGTCCCGCAGTCCTAGTGCCAAGCCCTTACACATTTCCACTTAGTTCCTTCCAATTCACAGGGTCGATAATGTTGTTCTATGGTCCACTTAGTAAGCCTTTTATTCATGAAGTGTAATATTTTGGTTATAAGTGAGTGAGAAGTGGAGTGTTGTATTCCTCTATTATGCAGAGTACTGCAAGCGCTGAGTCTACATATTAAATTATTCTTGGGATTCGGATTATATACATAGATATGTTAGGCTGTGCAAACCCATGGAAAATAGGGATGATTTCTTTAAATGTAGAGTAAACTGTGTAACACGTTGTAAACCTGGGTATCACTATGAGTCCTTTTGAGACCGTGGTTTATGTGAGTTTCTCCTGAGGTTGTATTTTTTCTATTTCACAAGAGTACCTCGTGACGAGTTAAGAGGTCGAGTTGAGTGAATTCTTTATGTATGTGTGTTTTGTATCGGGCGAGTAGTTCTTCTGTGAGCAGATTAATCAACATCTTGTCGAGTGTAAAGCCCAAGGTATTTCTGTATTGGTTTACTCTCATATAATTATATGTACGTGATATGTGAGTCAGGTGTTTTATAAACTGTGGAGAAGAGAGCTTCCATTCTCTCAGATAATCTGGAGGTATCGGAGACTAAAGTATTGCTATGCTCCAGTAACTAATTCTTGTTCGTAGTTCTATGCATTCTATGTAATTTAAGGTTAGCAATATAGATAAGTATACTTTTCGTATGTGTTTGGTATAAATCCTCTGGGAAGTAATTCATGAGACCGAGTGGCCCGCAAGGCATGTATCATCCATAAAGACCACGCTTTCGTATATCTTTCTCACGCTACCCTGTTCACTACCGTAGGCCTCATTGTCCCCTCTTCCGTCGTACGGGACTAATATCTTTAATACTTTTTTTTTTCCCGGCAACCGCTGGGTGGTGGCAACATACCAAATTATTTCTATTATTATTTGATGGTGTTCACATCGGTGGGATTTTCATTCTGAGGGCAACGCTAAAATATGCGCCCTTACACTGGTGTTACAGCGGTGGAATCTCTATTAATTTAAATTACTTCATAGTGCTAACCTTCTCGGCACGACACTGGTGTCATATCCGGTGGAATCTTTATTAATTCAATTTCTCTATAGTGCTAAATTTCTCGGCACGACAACTGGAGCACTTCCGGGCCTACCTATCCAGCACGAAGGTCACGATTATCACGGACCATCAGTCACTCCAGTGGCTCCGCCAATCTAACACCCAGAATGCACAGATCATCCGGTGGAGGGAGACCCTCGAAGAATTTCACTAAGAGATCTCCTGTTGTCCCAACAAACTCCACACCAATGCCGACGCCTCGTCACGACTTCTGGTGCACTCCATCTGCACCGAGCCAGATCTTATGCAACGATGGCAGAATCAAGACCGCCCCACCTGGATACCCCCACAAATCTTCGGCCAAACTCCATCAGCAGGGCGACCATCTTTTCACCCAGACGGTGCACATTGTGCTCGACCCTAAACCGCCTTAGACACCCTGACCCACCTCCACTCCAACACTGGCATACACCTGGACACCAAAAAGCTAGTACAGGTATTTAAGGACACCTACTGGACCCCTGGCCTCTCGAACCTGGCCAAGCAAGTGGTTCAAGCCTGCTGGGCTTGCTCCTTAGGCAAGGACATCACGCGCACGCCTGGCCCCACGGGAAAAATCACAGCCCACAAGCCCTGGCAACTCCTGGCTGTGGATGTAGTAGGCCCTCTACCCCTTAAAGCCAGCTACTGATACATAATCACATTCGTGGACACCTACTCCAAATTCCTCATCGCCTATCCGGCCAAGGAACACCATGTCGTGGCAGTAACCGAAGCCCTCATCCGCCATGCTTTCCCACATTTTGGCATTCCTCAGGCGCTGCATTTGGACAAGGCGCTGGGATTCACTAGTAAAATATGGCAGGAACTCGCCACCATATTTGGATACCAAATCTCCCACTCCTCTCCCTACTGGCCCCAAGGGAACGGAATATGCAAGAGGGGCCACCGGACCCTTTTGAACCAGATGTGGACCCGCATAGAGGAAACAAAAAATGAAGACTGGCCTGCCCACATGAAGATCATACAGTGGGGAATGAATTCCTGCCCCTGAGATGATGGCATCTCTCTCTACAAACATATCTTAGGGGAAGCCCCTCTTCTCCTACCCTTACATCATCACCTCAAGCCCCCATCCACGTCCCCAACGTCTGATCCCCTTCACCATTTCAGAAGAAGACTCCACCACCTTCAGAAACAGCAAGACCTGCAGCCGGACGTCATCCCGTCTATCCCCTACAAGCCAGGAGATTTAGTAGTCATGGCGCAACTTCCCACCCCCAACAAGTTAGCCCCTCGTTTCACGGGGCCCTACAAAATCAGCCACATCCCCAACCCTTACCAGGTCACCATTAGTTATCACAACACCCACCGCACCTACTGCAACAGGCATGTGCGATCTTACACAGCCGGCACATCCTCTCCCGCCTCGCCACCTAAACTCACCGGCCTCGCTGCCTCACCATCCCCCACAACGCCTAGCTCACCATCTGACTCATTCACTCTCTACCTCACACCTTCCTCCTCCTCTGCACCTTCTCCCGCCTCTTTCACAACCTCATCTCACTCCCCGTCCACCACCTCGCCTACCACACCCCTCCCCATGGCCACCTCACCTCACCCTTCCGCTTACACCACCACACACACCACTGCACCAAACAATTCACTCACCACCATCGCCCACACCACTACACCCCCAACAGCCTACCCACACCACCATGCCCCCAACGGCCTACCCACACCACTCTGCCCACCCACCCCCTCCATGCCACACCAGCACACCCCACCCACCCCACCCCCTCCTTGCTGCACCAGCGCACCCCACCCATCCACCCACCTTCCCGACGCCTCACCACCAGCCTCCCACACACCACCACCCCAGCTGCCGACATTCACTGCCACCACATCCCACAACCTCTCCCACCCCTCACTGCCCACGTCCACCCTCACCACCACCGTCACCAGATCCGGACGAGTCTCCCGCCACACACCTCGATACACCACCACCCCTTCACCCACACCACCAACTACACCTACACCACCAAACACAACTCCCATAACCTATTGTATCCACCAGGTCCAGTGGAAAACTCCACCAAACCCACTCCCAAGGGACAACTCTGGCTCCGCCCCTTACCAGCAGCACAAAACTCCAGCCACATCACTGGTGGCCAGCATTCAGCCAGACCACACTGACACCTCACTGGTGGCCAGCATTCAGCCAGACCACACTGATGCCTCACCAACACCAGCCATGAAAATCCGCTGCGTCATGTGGGCTCCCGCTCAGGGGAAAAAGTGGCGTGTTGGGGGAACCTTCCACCTCCTTCGGAAGTCAACTCAGCCCTCGACGCTCTTCATCACTTACTCGCACCAGCACCACCCCGACACAGTCACACCCCACCGGACTTCCCTCCCTCATCACCTCACACTGCAGCACCGGACCACCACCACCGACACGTACTACCTCCAGGCATGGGGGGGTGACTTCTCCCCCGCTGACGGTGGTGAAATGCATGCCACTGAGACTCTCCACCCGAATATGGCTCCCATCCTAGGAGGAGACAACCAAGAGGCAACAACAGTGAGCACAGGCTCAGCATGAGACGGGCCTACCTGTACCTTTCCCCTACGCCCCTCTCACGCTTAGGTGCCTCACCTGCATGGTAGCAGTCATGGCACATTACACCACAGCCAGACCAGCCCTCGCCAAGTTCAGGGTGGGGCTAACTCCTTAGCCCCAGACAGCATTTCCAAGATGGCCACCAGCCGCTCACTTGCTGCTTCCCTCCCTCCATCATACCGAGTGACAGCCACTAGCTGCATGAGGAAGGAGATGGCCACCAGCCGCTCCGAGTTCCATGTCCTAGGGGACTTGGTGATGGCCACCAGCTGCACTGAGGAGGGAATGGCTATGTGCCACCCCTCGCCCCCTGCCCCAGTGCCTTCTCCTCCTGAGGATTTCCCTGACTCGTCCACCTCCACCTGTGATGAAGTGGGTTTCCTCGCCCCTTCCCTGACCAGCAACACCTTCCTGGAGGAGCAGCAGCTGGAGGAGGTTTGGAGAGCCCCTTGATACCTGGGGTTTGTGCCCTACAACTGGCTCCCAGGCAGTCCCCATCCCTGACGGACTCTACACCAGTGGGACGCCGCAGATCATCCCTGATGAAGGCCCAGCCGACTAGAGACCACAGCGCTCTGACCAACCAGGACATCCCGAGGACCCCGGGGCATGACCTCCACCGCCCCACCCGACGACGACCAGCACGGCAGAGCGGACACCGACAGGTGTGCCTGCTCTCCCTGTTCGGGCCCAGCCCTTAGGCCCGATCCTCAGGGCCCCAGTATCGGGCACCCTCTACCAAACTGCCCCACTGAACACTCCCGGACAAACAAACTACAGTCCGGCCTCCTGACGAAGGCCCTCCCTAGACAGCCCAGCCGCGGCTGGCCTCCTGACAAAGGCCGGCTTCCCCCGGGACCTCCAGACGCCGGGCCTACCTCAGCAGCCACCTACGGCTACGTCATCTGCCTCAGAGTCCCTCGGCCCTGTCCATAAGATTGTACTATATCTTGTGTAATTGTGTGCCACTGCATCATTTTATGTCTTGTGTCTAATTGAAGTAATATACATGTAAGGTTTGTTGCCTGGTGTTTTTATGCCCTGTTCCTTTACGTTGCCCTAAATATACTCAACCCGGTCTAGAAAGAGGACCCCACTCTAGGCGACGTGTGTAAGGAGCGAGTAGTTGTCCCTTAAAACACACCGCATAACAGGTGGTAACCATATAACCAAATTTTGGCACTTGGTGGTTTAGTGGGTAATTATGGCACTCCAGTTAGATTCAGCTGGTGAAGTTTTATATCCAAGGGGTGGTTGGGGTTTATTGCTTATGTAATGCCTTTCAGGAATGAGTGAGGCTGGTCACTTTCATCTTAAATGTCAGGACCAACTTTCCTGTCCCCGGGCTCCTACACTCCTCATGGGGCAACGTAGGATTGGATGATGATTGGTATTATAAACAACAATTAAATTATACCAAACACTTTCTTCTGGCCTTATAGTAGATTATACTTTTATTGTAAAATTATCAACTGTATTTGGAGATTTAGCATATTTAATTCAACCCTCGACATTTAACAGGTTTTAAAATAAGCTTTATATTAAATTTGTGCTTGCCCTTTCCTCTCTTCCTTCATTCCTTTCTCTTTGACTTTCTTTCCTTAATTCTTTCCTCTTCCTTCTGTCGATGAGTGGCTCTACACTGAGTTAAAGCCAAATGGTTTCCTGTACACCAGGAAACCATTTTCCACGCTGGATGGTAACCATATAACTAAATTATGGTGCTTGGTGGTTCAGTGGATAATTAAGGTGCTCCAGTTGAATTGAGCTGGTGCAGGTTTACATCCAAGGGGTGGTTAGGGTCTGTTGCTTACATAATGCCACTCAGGGATGAATGAGGCTGGTCACTCATCTTAAATGTCAGGACCAACCTGCCTAGCCCTGCGTCCTACGCTTCTCAAGGGGCAGCATTGGATTAGATGATGAATGATGAAAAAATGGATCAACTGTTATGCTACGTATTTGCGGGTCGGTTTCTCGCCCTCAAATACGCAGGCTACAGCGGGTCCCTATTCTAGACCGAGTTGGTATCTCTAAGGAATAGGACTGGACACAAAAACAAGGCAGTTAATGTTACACACATGTATTACAAATATCTTCCCAGAGACAATAATACATCAACAAATACATTAGATGCTGAGTTTGCCAGGGATGGGTTAACTACTCAACACAAGGTCTTACTTAATTGGAAATCTGTCACTATACCAGCAGGTAGAAAGTATGGTAATATTTACCCAGCACTTATGATGCATAAAATACACTCATGATTCAGGACACAGGAATGAATTTCCTACAATTTCCCAATCTCGTATAGCACTGGTATATAAATTCCGTTAACACCTGTGTCATAGACACTTGCCGGCCGGAACTCTATCTCAGGTAGAGTCAGCTGCCCAGTGGTCACTGAAGGGGGGGGACTGCGGTATTCTAGCGGGACATTTGGAGATGCCCAGACATACCCTAACTAATGTGCCCGGACACTGGGGTGGGTGGAGATTTAATACACAAGGGGAAGGCACGATGGGAATAATATCTATTCCTTCTGTTAGCCACTGAGGTGTTTCACTTGTGTACCTGAGCTCTGGGGAGGAAGAGTTTCAATAAACAAAGGAATGGCACAATCAGCATAATATTATTGTTCTGTTGGTCACTGTGGCGTTTCGTTCGCTGGGGGATGCGCGGGACTCCACTCGAGATATAAATTAGGCCAAACTTACTATTAGGCTTGTCCAATCTTACACTCTGGGCTCCTGGTCACTTATCACTAGAATATACTATAGGGAATCACTCGCATGGTATAAACTAATGCAAACACCTATATCTGGGTCTAGAAAGCACACACATAGGTAAAGTCCATTCGCTTCACTATCACTGGTGGGCCGCAGGTCGATTCCTCCGTCCGGAGGAAGGGCAGAGTGACGCGCCCCTGGACAGGGCCCCACAAGTACTCGTGGGACTAGGGGCTCGGCCCGAAGAGAGCCAGGAGATGGGCCCGACATCGAGTCTGGGAGAGACTCAGAGAGGTCTCGCTCACAGGTAAGTCGCACCCTGGTGTTCGGGGCAACTCCTGGGGTGACTGAGGACCCAGGGTACTGGAACCCGGGGTGGCTGGACTGCGGCTGGAGGGCGGCATTGCCGTCAGGGTCATCACACGGGGACCTCGGGCTGGGGGAGCAGCGGACAGGGCCCGACGTCGGCTGCGGGGTCTGCTGGGGCTCCGCTACGGCCGCTGTTCACACTGGTAGAGTTGCAGACAACCAAGGCCTCGGGTGAGGCCTTGCCATGGCTTGGGGGAGGGATCCTCTCTGGCTGCAAGATCTGTGGGAGAGAAGCAGACTGTGGCCTGCACTACCTCCGGCCTGACGTGACTAATGGCCAATGTCGTAGTGACACAGGGGACAACAGCTTCAGTGCAGCTAGTGGCCTGCTCTACCTCTGGACTGACGTGACTAATGGCCGACGTCATGGTGGCACAGGGGACAACAGCTTCAGTGCGGCTAGTGGCCTGCTTTACCTCTGGCCTGACGTGACTAGTATGTCGTAGTGGCACAGGGGGTTGTAGCTCTGGTGCGGCTAATGGCCTGTACCGTGGAGCTAAGAGGACTAGTAGCAGAGGGACAGACTGTGGCCGATCCTGCCTCGTACCCAGTACAGCTTGTGGCTGGTACTGCGGCTCTACTCTGGGAGGAATGACTACAGGAGTCGGACGACTTGTGGCCTGTCCTGCCCGACCGACATGCATCCATGCCGCGGCCCTGTAGCGGGGATGCAACTGGCGAACGGACTGTGGTTGGTTCTGCCCCGTACCTGGTATGACAATGGCCAATACTGCAGCATTGCGTGGAGTTGTAAACTCCACCCCTTTCCTGGCGAGTGGAATTTTGGCCGGAGGCTAGGCGCAGGTGACTGCTACCTTTCTGGGGCATCACCTGGGAGTAAGAAGGGCACTGGGGAGGGATACAGGTGCGCCGTTCCTGTTCCCAGCCGCTCAGTGTCGACGGCCCTCCGGTGGTATTGGGGGGTTGGGGGTGTTGGTGTCGTCTGCACTGGCCGTCACGTCGTCTGCGGCCTCAACCCCTAACTCCTGCATTTCACCACCCTCCCCTGTAACAAAGTCACGACCCCGTGACTGGAGGTTGTATAGGTTAGTGTTGGCTGTTTGGTGGATCGGTTCGAGGTGATTTAGAAAGGTAGTCCAGTGGTCGGTTAGTATATTGGCCTGCAGGTGGTGGGCGTAGGCGACACGAAGAGTGGAGGGGTGGTTTGTCTGCTGGAGGAGTCGTAGCAGATGGTGGGTGCTTCGGATGCATTGATGTCGCCCGAAGGTGGGGATCCAAATGATTCTCATGATGCGCATGGTGGTGGTGGTGGTGGTGGTGGTTTGGAGGCAAATGCTGGCTAAAGGTAGTCCGGCATGGTTTATATTGACGGTGGAGTGTAGGGGTGGTGTTCCCCTGGGAGTGCAGCGGGGCGGGTTTTTCCATGCGAGATGAGGAGTAGGAAGGGTTATTGGGGTTGTGTTGGGGGGTGAGGTGGGCAGCTGGCTGCTAGTGGGCGAAGGGGTGGGCGTAGGGGTTGAGGTGTAGCAGGCTGGTGGGCGTGAGATACGACCGGAATGGGTAGTGGTGGTGGTTAGCTGTAAAGTGGGCAGTGACGGGGAGTGGGATGGTGAAGCGGGGGCGGGCGGAGAGTGAGGTGGTGTGGTGTGGTTGGTTGTCGTGGTTGGTGGGGCGGGGGTTAGGCTGGGCGCGGAGTGCGGGGTGGTTGGTGTGGAATTTCCTATGGGTGTGGGCTTACCACATGGTGTGGGCGGCGTGGCGGTCGCGGGGGGATGTTGTGGTGGGGTGAGTGTAGTGTGTGGGCATGGTGCAGTAGTTTTGGGCGGCGAGGGGGCGGTGGAGACAGGTGGGGATGGGGATGGGGATGAATAATAGAGAAAAGGCTCCCTGTGGGGAGTTGGAGGTGTTGAGTTGGCTCGGGTGGTCGGGGAGGGAGCGGCGGGGGTTGAGGTGTCCCGGGTGGGGAGGACGTGGCGATTCCTGTAAGTGCGGGAGGCTCCGTTGCAGTCGACGACGACTTGGAAGGGGTTGGGGACTTTAGTGATGGTATAAGGTCTCATGAAACGAGGGGCAATTTTATTGGGGGTGGGGAGGTGCACAACGAAAACCTCATCGCCTGGTTTGTAAGGGTTAGCAGGGGAGGAATCGGTTTGGGTGTCTTGGTGCGCGTGCAGGTGTTGCAACCGGCACTTCAGGTGATGTAGGGGGTCGGTGGGTGGGGAGTGAGTGGGGGGTTGAAGGTGCTATCAGAGAGGGACGAGGAGGGGGTGCCTCTCCAGAAACTCACTCGTGGGGGGTGATGCCGTCATCACGGGGGCAGGTGTTAATTCCCCACTGGACGATTTTGAAGCACGCAGGCCACTCTTGATCTTGGGTATCTTGAATGTGGGTCCTGATTTGGTTTAGTAGGGTCCGATGGCTCCTTTCGCATACCCCATTTTCTTGGGGCCAGTAGGGGGAAAAGTGGGAAATGGTGAATCCGAATAGAGTGAATACTTTTTCCAAATTTGCCCCATGAACTCTGGGGTGTTATCAGACTGAATGGCCTGGGGAACGCCAAAGTAGGGGAAGACGTGGCGCATGAGGGCGTCGGCTATGGCGATGGTGGTGTGCTCCTTAGCTGGACAAGCGATCAGGAACTTGGAGTAAACGTCGACGAATGTAATGATGTATTTGTAGCCGGATCTAGGTGGCAGAGGTCCGGCAACGTCGACAGACAAAAGCTGCCAAGGTTTGTGGGCGGAGATCTTGCCGGCAGGACCCGCCGAACGGGTGATGTCCTTTCCTAGCCAGCATGCTCGACACACCTGAGGGACACGCTGGGTGAGAGTAGTGGGGTTGGGGGCCCAGCAGAGGTCGTTGAAGACCTGGGTTAAACTTTTTGCACCCAGGTGGATCCCATTGTCTGAGTGGAGGTGAGTGAGGATGCCTATGGTGGATTCCGGATCCAGGACAATGTGGCCCGATGGCGTAAAGAGTTGGTCCCCTTGCAGGTGGAGTTTTGAAAATAGGTGCTGGGGAATCCAGGGGGGCTGGTCTTGATTCTGCCGGTGCTGGATCAGCTCGGACTGAGGGAGTAGCAATCGTACTGGTAAACGGCAGAGGGCGTCAGCGTTGGTATGCAATTTCCCGGGCCGGTAGGCAATCTCGTAGTCAAACTCCTCGAGCGCTTCGCGCCACCAGAGGAGCTGGGCGTTCTGAGTGGCCGATTGCCGGAGCCACTGAAGGGATTGGTAGTCTGTGATAATGGTGACCCTGGTGCCAGATAGGTAGACCCTGAAGTAGTCGAGGGCCCAGACAATACCGAAACATTCGCGCCTGGTAGCGGCGTAATTTCGTTCGGCAATGATGTGCTTGCGGCCTTCCTGGACCTGCGCCAGGACGGCGCCTATGGCTACCAGTGAGACATCGGTGTATAATCTGAAGGGGAGGTCGTAGTTCGGGAAAGCGATGATGGGGGTGGAAACAAGTTTCTCTTTTAATGTGTTAAACGCTGCTATTTGGTCGTTGCTCCAGACGAATGGTTCGCCTTTCTTAGTGAGGTCGTGGAGTGGTTTCACAAGGTCGGCGACCCCTTTAATGAACCGCCGGTAATACGACACGAGCCCCAAGAAGGTGCAGACTTGGTGGACGTCCTGTGGAAGGGGCTGGTCGGCGATGGCTCTCAGCTTGTCGGGGTCCGGGGAGATGCCTTTTCCAGAGACAATGTGTCCTAGGAAAGCAACAGAGTGGGCGGCTAGAACACACTTAGTGGGCTTGAGTTTCAACCCGGCCTGGCGTATTCGTTGGAACACCTGTCGGAGGCGGTGCAGGTGATCAGCCCACGTTTTGCTGAAAACAATAACATCGCAGAGGTACGCCAGGCAGACTTCCCAGGTTAGGCCTCTGAGGATGGACTCCATGAGGCAGAAGAAGGTGGCCGGGGCATTGCATAGCCTGAAGGGAAGAACATTAAACTGGTAGTATTTCCCATTACTTGTGAAAAAGGCCATTTTCCCTTGATCTCGGGGGTGAACGGGGACCTGCCAGTATCCTGACTGGAGGTCCAACGTGGAGAACCAGGTGGAGTCGTGTAGGGAGTCTAGGGAATCGTCTATGCGGGGGAGAGGAGTGGCATCTTTGGTGGTTACATAGTTCAGGCGGTGGTAATCGATGCAGAATCGCTGAGTGCCATCTTTTTTCCGAACCAGGACAACGGGGGAAGACCAGGGGCTGGTAGAGGGCGTGATGATGCTGTCGTCCAGCATTTCGCGGACTTGCCTGTCCTCTTCAGCCCATTGGTGTGGGTTCTTCCTGTGGGAGGGTTACCAAATAGGGGGCCTGGTGGTATGAATTTCATAGGCCAAGTATGATGTATGTCCCAAGTTGGCGGGCCCGGTCGACAAAAGGTCTTGATATTCAAGTAGTAGATGGTGCAGTGTCTCGGCTTGATGAGGGGACAGGTGGTTGGGCAAAGGAGGGAGGGGAGAGGGGTTTGAATTTATGGGTCGGGTGTCGCAAGGCTCAGCTGCCTCTAGGTCGCCGATCAGGAGTCCTCTTGGCAGAGCGAAGGGTGTAGCCACCAGGTTCGCCACTTTGATGGTGTTGAGGTGGGGCAGAAGGAAGGTCAGTAACATCAGGCAGGCCTGGTGGGAGCACTTTGGGAAAATAGGGAAAGGGTCCCTGTGGGCTTATTGATCCATAGCCAAGCTTCATGGTGGGGGAATGGTGAGGGAGGACGCGACGGTCACGGGGAAAGTGGGGCCAGGGGGAGCTGGGGCAGGGGAAGGGGAAGGGGGATCAATGAAAGGAGGGGAGTGTCGTTTTGTCATGCACACGTACAGATGGCTGGGGGCTGTTGGAGAGGCTGTTGGAAGTGAAGTCGCCTCCCGTGGCAGTCTATGTGAGTGTGGAGTTTTTGGAGCAGGTCCAGTCCCAAATAGCCATCATAGGTACGGCAGGAAGAGTAAAAAACGATGAAGGGATGGTATGTGGAGGCTTGTTGGTGAGTCTTGGTTCATAGGGCCCGAGTTTCCCCACGAATAGGCAAGGGGCCTTCCCCCGCGTCTATGAGGAGGGCTGAAGTGGGGAAAAGGGGGCCAAAAAACTTCTTATGACGGGAGTAAAAATGTGTGTACAGGCAGGGCCTGGCAGCTCCCGATCTACCAGAAGTCTTGCCTTGACCCCCTGTAGCTTCGTTTTGTCATAGACCGGGCTCGGTACTTTGTAGAGGTGGCCCCCGCCACCTTGGGGAGGTGCGGGGGCGGTCCTAAAAATCCAACGTCAGCTCGAGGGCCGCGTCGGTATTAGTCTTCCCTGGCTCGCAGCCGGTGTTAGGTTCCTCAACGAGGAGGGGTTCGGGGTTCGTAGTGCCAACATTGTGCGGCACCTTGGCAGGTTGGCTCTTATTCTGTGCGCCGCTTTCAGTTGTTCAGGTATGTCGTGAAGTGGGCACCAGCTGTTACAAGCTGTAAATTCCCACAAATTAATAGTGATGAGATTTGCGTTATCTTTCTGTGGTGGCCGTTTCCTGGTGGGGTGGGCTCTTGGGAGGGCTGGGGCGGAGACACTTCGTGTTGGGGCTGGATGGGGTTGGAGCGGCAAGGGGGAGGGTTTTGTGGGGAACCGGCTCACAACCCCGATGTGTTGCGTGTCAGGGCGTGCTGCGAATGAGCTGGGTATCGCGGTCCAAATTTCCTGCCGAGTCATGGATAGTGAAATGTTCTTTCACTATGCCCGGAAGGACTCTGAGGAGGGTGTTGAATATATGCTTGTCCCGGGTATTAATTTCGGCATCCGGGTACGCGGCGGTGACGAGTCGCCGAGCTTGGATCAACGTGTTGTCCAAATTACCGTCATATTTTAGGGCATCAAGTTGTGACATCGCGACAACTTTCCCTAATGATGAGGTAATAGCTTCAGTTACTATTTTTGCAAATCTGGCCCATGTAAGATCTGGGACTATTTTTCGTGCTATACCAGATACCGCCTTTCCCAGGTGAGGTAGAGTGACAGCTATTTTCTGATTATCATTCTCAAATCCAATATCAAGTAATGGCTTGATCATAGTTAAGTATGTAATGATGTCGCATTGTTCTGGGTCGAATTTTGGTAGGGGTACATGTGTTTTGGCTGCCATTTTCAAAAAAATGTTCCAGTCCTCTTTCACCATCCGGGTCAAGAACCACCGCTAGCCACCAGTGTTATGCTACGTATTTGCGGGTCGGTTTCTCACCCTCAAATACGCAGGCTACATCGGGTCCCTATTCTAGACTGGGTCGGTATCTCTAAGGAATAGGACTGGACACAAAAACAAGGCAGTGAATGTTACACACATGTATTACAAATGTCTTCCCAGAGACAATAATACATCAACAAATACATTAGATGCTGGGTTTGCCGGGGATGGGTTAACTACTCAACTCAAGGTCTTACTTGATTAAAAATCTCTCACTATACTGGCAAGTAGAAAGTATGGTAATATTTACCCAGCACTTATGACACATAAAATACACTCATGATTCAGGACACAGGAATGAATTTACTACAATTTCCCAAACTCGTATAGCACTGGACGGCACTGGTATATAAATTACGTTAACATCTGTGTCATAGACACTTGCCAGCCGGAAGTCTATCTCAGGTAGAGTCAGCCACGCAGTGGTCACTGAAGGGGGGGGGACTGCGGTATTCTAGCGGGACATTTGGAGATGCCCAGACATACCCTAACTAATGTGCCCAGACACTGGGGTGGGTGAAGGTTTAATACACAAGGGGAAGGCACGATGGGAATAATATCTATTCCTTCTGTTAGCCACTGAGGTGTTTCACTTGTATACCTGGGCTCTGGGGAGGGAGAGTTTCAATAAACAAGGAAATAGCACAATCGGTATAATATTATTGTTCTGTTGGTCACTGTGGCGTTTCGTTCACTGGGGGATGCGCGGGACTCCACTCGGGATATAAATTAGGCCAAAGTTACTATTAGGCTCGTCCAATCTTACACTCTGGGCTCCTGGTCAATTATGACTAGAATATACTATAGGGAATCACTCGCATGGTGTAAACTAATGCACTAATGTTTAATAATGAACAGTTATGTCCTGCATCATCCTTGAACATGCTTGGGGTTTCGTTCTCTCAGGATTTGTCTTGGAAAAAACATATTACATCTCTTGTGAAATCTGCTTCCAAGAGATTAGGTGTGCTAAGCCGATTCCGTACTTTCTTTACCCCTGCACAGTTGTTGACCTTGTACACGGGTTTTATTCGCCCGTGTATGGAGTACAACTCTCATGTGTGGGGAGGCTCCCCACATGCAGCTCTTCTCAATAGGGTGGAGTCAAAGGCTTTTCGTCTCATTAACTCTCCTTCTCTTACTGATTCCCTTCAACCATTGTCTCTTCGCCGCACTGTTGCATCTTTATCTCTCTTCTATCGCTACTTCAATGGTCACTGTTCCTCTGAACTGTCTGCTTGCATCCCTCCACCTCTACGACGGGCACGTAGTACCCGTCTAGCAACAAACTCTCATCCCTTTTCTGTCCAACTCTCTAATGCAAGAGTTAACCGTTACTCCCAGTCTTTTATTTATGCAACTGGTCAACTCTGGAACTGTCTTCCTCTGTCTGTATTTCCTACTTCCTATGATCTCCAGTCTTTCAAACGCAGTGTGTCCAGGCATCTCGAATTGAATGGATCTTGAATTTGGCTCTCTTTTGTACTGTTTTTGCTTTTTCTTGGAAGGAACAGTATGCAGGCCCATGGCCTTTGGTTCCTTCTTTCATGCATAAAAAAAAAAAAAAAAAAATCTGGGTCTACAAAGCACACACATAGGTAAAGTCCATTCGCTTCACTATCACTGGTGGGCCGCAGGTCGATTCCTCCATCCGGAGGAAGGGCAGAGTGACGCGCCCCTGGACAGGGCCCCACAAGTACTCGTGGGACTAGGGGCTCGGCCCGAAGAAAGCCAGGAGACGGGCCCGACATCGAGTCTGGGAGAGACTCAGAGGGGTCTCGCCCACAGGTAAGTCGTGCCCTGGTGTTCGGGGCAACTCCCGAGGTGACTGACGACCCAAAGTCCTGGAACCTGGGGTGGCTGGACTGCGGCAACGGCTGGAGGGTGGCGTCGCCGTCAGGGTCATCACACGGGGACCTCGGGCCGGGGTAGTAGTGGACAGGGCCTGACGTCGGCTGAGGGGTCTGTTGGGGCTCCGCTTCGGCCGCTATTCACACTGGTAGAGTTGCAGGGAACCAAGGCCTCGGGTGAGGCCTTGCCACGGCTCGAGGGAGGGGTCCTCTCTGGCTGCAGGATCTCCTGTGGGAGAGAAGCGGACTGTGGCCTGCTCTACCTCCAGCCTGACGTGACTAATTACCGATGTCGTAGTGGCACAGAGGACAACAGCTTCAGTGCGGCTAGTGGCCTGCTCTATCTCTGGCCTGAAGTGACTAATGGCCGACGTCGTGGTGGCACAGGGGACAAGAGCTTCAGTGTGGCTAGCGGCCTGCTTTACCTCTGGGCTGACGTGACTAGTGGCCGACGTCGTAGTGGCACGGGGTTGTAGCTCTGGTGTGGCTAATGGCCCGTACCGTGGAGCTAAGAGGACTAGTAGCAGAGGGACGGACTGTGGCCGATCCTGCCTCGTACCCAGTACAGTTTGTGGCGGGTACTGCAGCTCATAAGAGCTCCAAATAATTGTTCTGGTTCACTTCTTCATTTGCAGGTAGAATTACCAACCTACCAACACCATAATATGTAAAGCAGCCCCAAGCCATGAGTGAGGCTGGGTATTTAACAAACTTGGAAGTGTACATAGGATCCAGGGGGTCACTGCTTGGTTTGCGGTACACTCGTGATGAAGGGGTACCAGTGACAGTAAATGTTGACTCATCACTCCAAAGCACAGTTTTCCATTGCTCCTCACTCCAGGCAAAGTATTTCTTACAAAAATTTACTCTCTTTTTCTTCTGAAGTGCAGTTAGCAGTGTTTTTTACGAGCACAAAAACTCCTGTAGCCCAGATCGTCATGCAACAGTTGCTGCACACTTCTGACAGACACATCTGCCAGCAACTGTGGGTTCTTTTCTTTCAAATCCCGTGCTGTTAGCCTTGGATCCTTGCTAACTTGCCTTGAGATCAGCTGACGGGTCCTGAAGGTTGTCTTACGAGGTCTCCCAGGCTTGGGAAGTGGAGTGGGAGGAATGGCCTCCCCACTGTCCTTGAATCGCTTCACCAGTCTCTGCACTGTCCTCAGTCTAACACCATATGATTTGCAATAAATGGGAGTTTCTGGCCATCTTTGTATAAAGAAATCACTTCCACAGGTTTGTCCTTGCTTGTGGTTACTTTAGGCATGATGAGAATGTGGTAGGTAACCAAATAACTGTTATTTGAGTCAAAACCTGCCCTCGTGGTTCATCACACACAGAGACAATCCTCCTCCTGTGGCTGCCCAAACATTACTGAGCCTGCTCCTGTGGTGCCAAACCTATCAAGGAGGGTTGCCAGCTCCCATTGAAAAAGCGTCAGATCATTTCGCATCACAGGAGAGGGTAGTATTGACCCTACTTAATGCGAAAAAGAATGACGTCGGCAAAAAAGCATCAATACTTTCCGCGCCTACTGTATATATA
>JAGKTI010002338.1:10387-68470 GCA_018397915.1 Birgus latro | reverse complement strand
CTAGATGCAGCTGCTTCAGTGATTAAAATAAGCACAATAAAAATCTGTCAAATTTTACAAATTTTGCATTTATATGTATATGATTTACTGATGGATGCTGAGGAGCATCGTACGTTTGCTCTCTACTTAACGGAAACACAAATAAATAAGAAATGAAGTTGTTGTTGAGTAACCCTGCTCTGTCTGGTCAAGCAGACCCATGAACTGCAGGCAAGCAACCTCCACTGCAGAGCCATCCTGTGCAGTGAACCACCGTTCCCTTGTGGCAGATAGCATCTTGCCAAAGCAAGGTGCAGGAAATAGTGTGGAAGTCTGGTTCCTGGATGGACACCACATTTGCATCTCTCCACCCAGTTAACAGATTTGCCATAGCAGGCTCCGTAGCACCCCATTATTTGGTTATGTAGATATCACTCAGCAGTGTATCCTACATGGTTTCCTGGGTTACTCATTAGGCTTGTCACTCAACGTAAAGCCACCTAAAATGGAAAGAAGAGTAATAAAAAGTGACAGAAAGGATAGGAGATATAGGAAGAGAGGAGGACAGACACAGAAAAAGAATAATAAAGGTGGAGGAAGCTGCAGGTAGAACTACATCAAACCAGTGGATTATGACTGCCACCACCTACCAGCAAACAGAAGAGTGCTGTATAACAGATAAGCTATTGCTTTAACATACCAAAATGGCTTTGTGCTTAAGAGTATGCATCATACTGCACTGATAACTGGGACAGTCAGATAAAGAATATCAGCTGGTTTCACTACTGTAGCAATTTCAGACATTCTGTATACCAGAATTAGTTTTTTTTTTTTTTGTTATTGCACTCACCATCCACTCACTCAATGTACTGCTACACTTGGGTGCCTATCTTTTCCTCTCTTCCTTCCTTCTTTCCTTCAATCCCCTTCTGTCTTTCTTTCCTTCATTCTTTCCTCTTCCTTCTGTCTATGGGTGACTACACTGAGTGACAAGCTGAATGGTTTTCTGTGCACCAGGAAACCATTTACTATGCTAGGTGGTAACCATATAACCAAATTATGGCACCTGGTGGTTTAGTGAGTAATCAGGGCACTCCAATCAGACTGAGCCTGTGCAAGTTTATATGCAAGGGTGGTTGGGGTTTATTACTCACATAATGCCACTCAGGGATGAGTGAGGCTGGTCACTCTCATCTTAAATGTCAGGACCAACTTGCCTAGCCCTGGACTCCTACACTCCTCTCGGGGCAACACTGAATAAAATGATGATGATGATGATGATGACGATGAATTTGTTAATGAAAAGGGTATATGAATTTTGTAATTTTTTTCTAACAAGAGACAATTTGTACATGCACTGGCCAAGGAAATGGAAGTACTGATGCTAATTCTTCCTAAATGCTTTAGAAAACCTTTCAAAATCCTGGAATTTCTTGTTTTGAATGAGTCAGCCACTGATTATTATTTTTTATTGCTTGCTGCATACAGTACTTCTAACAATACCTAACAGTGGTGTTAGGAAATATGAGATTCAAAATTACAACTGACACAATATTACCTAGGGTTAGACATGCACCAAGACAGATTCAGCAGCCTGCAATACTATTAAAAAATAAAAATAATAATAAAAAAATTGAAAGCTTGCTCAGTAAAGAGGCTTTATTTCAAAGTAATTTTTAAAACATACTTCACTGTATAAACTACTGCTACGAGCAAGGGCAGCGAAGCCTTTGCGAGTCTCTCGTCAAGCAGTGGCATTTTCTCACATATGGGCAGCCCGACCTGGCCTGGCCTGGCTGTAATGCTTTTGAGAAATTTATATCTCAGCAACCACAGGGCCGATTACTGCATTGTTTGCACCATATGATAGCCCAATTCTTTAAGATTTGTTTCTGATAGGTTTCATCACACCTACGCAATGCATGTTGCACATGACACACACCAAGTGCAGCATGTTGATAATCTTCAAAAGAGAGAGGCAGGCCAGACAGTTTATCATGAAGGCATGAAACTTGGTAGGTAGATAGCCATCAATATGCTCTAGGCATCCTTGGGGTATAAGGCGACATTTCAGTGCTTTCAGATTTAAATGGCCTTGCTTGTACAGTCACGCTCCCTAATTTAGACCCACCCCGAGCCAACCCCAGAGCTGCAGGAGGCAGTAGCCACTGCTCTTAAACGAATGCATTTACTAGCCACTCCCCTTCCCCACTCTACCCCTCAATCCCCCCCCCTCCCTCTTGCATCCAAAGTTCATTCTCTACCTTACTAAATTCCTTTCCACCCTCACCTCTTATGAAACAACCATTTACTGAAGAGGACAATGCTGGATGATATTAGACAGCAGATTTTGGAAAACACAAGGCATAAAAAAAGGTAAGACCTGAATATATTATTTCTCTCAAAAAATAAACGCGTTCGTTTAAGAGCCGTGGCTACTGCATCCCTCAGCTCTGGGCTTGGCTCGGGGTGGGTCTAAATTAGGGAGCGTGACTGAACCTCGCCGACAGAGGCGATTTACTGGTTTTCGGTACAGCTTGGACCCTGTTGGAAGGACAGAAGTCAAGAGTGAGAGCAGTGGAAATGAGTTATTTGAGAGTAGCATGTGGAATCACATGGAGAGACAGACTAACAAATGAGGAAGTGAAGAAGCGTTGTGGTGTGGTAGAGGACGTGATGGGAAGCGTTAGGAGAAACACGTTAAGGTGGTTTGGGCATGTGGAGAGGATGGAGAGTGAAAGACTGACGAGGAGAGTGTATGTGAGTGAGGTGGAGGGGGCAAGAGGGAGGGGGAGGCCGAGGATGAGATGGAGGGATGGAGTGGAGAGGTATATGAGAGAGGGGGGTGTGAGTTGGGAGCGTGGTAGTGAAATGGCAGGGGACAGAGTGACATGGAGGCGATTTGTTTGTGGCCACCCCCTGCGGGATTGAGGCGTCTGACAATAGATAGATAGACAGTACAGTATTAAGGTATGTACAGTAGGGTGGAGTGAAAATTGGGGTCAAAAATCAAATCACGGATTTTTTGAACGTAATACCCACCAAAAGTTGCCAATGTTATTACTCATTAATGATAAAAATTTTTATTGAAATAGGACTAAATTTTCTGCCCTCTACCATCTGTTTTTCACCAACCTGTGACACAAATGACATAAATCCTTGGCACTCATTGTATTATACAGTATAATATACAATTATACATTATAATATGCAATATACAAATGTATGTGACCCAATATGTGCAGCTTAAGCCAGTAAGGACAACACTTACAACACATCTTAAAAATCTATCTATCTATTGCCAGACGCCACACTCCCGCAAGGGGTAGCCATTTGACTTTGAGTTACTGTATTTGTTTTACAGGGAGGGGCACTAACCCTCCACCAACCCACTTGTTGACATGTAGGGAGCACGTATGGTTTGGTTATATGGTTACCACCCAGTGTTGTAAATGGTTTCTTGGCTTACAGGAAACCATTTGGCTTGTCACTCAATGTAAAGCCACCTGTAAAAGAAAGAAAAGCAATAAGAAGTGACAGGAAAGATGGGAAAAATAGGAAGAGAGGAGGGCAGGCACAGAAAAAGAATGATAAAGGCTAAGGAAGAAGTAGGCAGCACTACATCAAGTGAGCGGATAATGGTCACCACCACCTACCACTGCATAGTTAGTGTTAAATATCGGCATGATAGCTCGAGCACGTATTCTTGCTCGAATAAAGCCAACCCTTGCTTCTTGTCCAATGACAGCTACTTATGCCTCTGTGACTGCCTTTACGCACCTTTCCACTGCTTGTGTATGACATGGAAAACATGGAATTTCAGTGGCAAGAGTTGTTTCGTTACGAACCACACTTTCCAGCTCAGCATCGGAGATTAATTTTTTGATTGGAGGTTCAGTCATGACACACTTCTGCCAGTCAATCAAATCAATGTACTCCTCGGTATTGAGATTGAGAGATTTTTTTTTTATTATTATTATTATTATTATTATTTTTTTATGTGACCGACTCTGGGCATAGGCTTCACAGCCTGCTTCCAAGGCCCAGTAGTCCTCTTACATACCATACACCTCAACATGGTACTTGAAAACATCTGATATCACGTTGACATGTCTTGGACGCTCGAGCTCGTATGATTCGTCAAACGCCCAGCTCCCTGATGTGCTGTCCTTGTTGGTTACCATGGTCAGAAAAATGTTCTCAAGGTGGCCAAAGAAGCCATTTCGCTGAATCACTGGATCAACTATAGCTTTCAGATCTTGCAACAGGCAGCATGCTCTCTTAATCTGCATCCACTGGTGCTTAGTGCCATCCTTGCATGAAGGTTTGGATTTGATTGTGAACCAGACTGAAGCATAAACCTTAAGAATGAATTCAGCATTGTTTTGAGATTATCACTAAGCCTTTCTGTCGCAACATACAAACGCAGAACTCAACTGGCCGGTGTGATCCAGCGGGACATAACGAGTTTTCCTGGTTTACGATGTGACAAGGAGACAAAGCAATTGCCAGTGATTACTGCTTGGCAAATATCCAGTAAATACTGTTGATCTGAACTCAAATCTTCAACACTGACATCTGGAAATTTACATGTTATTGGCTCAAAAGCAACAAATGACATTTCCTCACATTTTGCCAATAAAGAACTGATTGGCCCTGAGAAACTTCTTGGTCCTGTCATGTTACCATCCAGATGTTTGAACAAATGACAAAGAGGAAGTTCATTTGCATGGAGAAGACAAACAAACCACTGTAGAGGACATTTGACATGTTCTTCAAGGAGTCTTATAACACTGCCTTTCTTCCCTGTGCTCACTGCAGTGCTATCACACCCAACTGCCACCAGCTTCTGAACGTCTATGCTATTTTCGACAAGAAAATGGATGATGGCCAGCTTTATGCTTGCAGGGCTGCCACTTTCAGTTTTGATGTGACCGAGATAGTTGGAGCCAGGCTTCTGTACCTGTGATATATGTTCCTTTACAGTCACTCTCCGGTGAGCTGTGCCATCAACTGCTTCGAAAGTAAGTGTTTTATCCCTTCTGCCATCAAAATATAGGCTCTGTGTTTCAGCAGTAAGACTTGCCGCTTCAGCACGGATGGTTTCACGATACTTCTGTCATTCTCTTCTAACTTTGCTTCTGTCAATGACATCACTGCAGTCCTCAGATGTTACTATGTCACGGTATTCCAAGACTGCAGATGCAATCTCTGCCGCTGCTCTGTCTGAAACTGCATGTCGCTCCGAAGTCCTCGCAGTATTCTCTAGCTGACGTCACTGCTGTGATGCTGCTTGAGAAGTACATGCAGCAGTAGAACGGTGTAATGCTTGCAAAGTACATGCAACAGTAGCAGATAATATTTCAGTGTCACCATCTATGCTTTCACCAGGTTCATCTGCTGCAGAACTAACAAAGCTGCTTTCATTTTTCTTTGATGTCGATGAACTGGCACCAGCTTCAAGGAGATATTGAGCTAGCCTGTTTGTTCCTTCAACTTTCTTCTCAGAAGCTCCTGTAATCTCTTCGTAGCTATGCTGTCAAGTGGCCCTATCATCATCTTGCGTGTGGTTCGTTTATCTGAAAAAAAAAAAAAAAAGTTCAGAAATTGGAACCTTGCAAGACTTTGCACACAAACATGATGAATGGTTGGCACATTTGAATGATGCAATGTCGAAAATCTTCCTGGCTTGCTCCTTGAATTCAGTGACTTTCTGTTCATACTGTTTATTTCTGTTCGACAACGGGTATCTCACAAGTTTGAGATATTTATCGTCGTGATTTTGTATCAGCTGTATAATGCGGGTTGATGTCACAGTAGGTATTGATGCTCATGTCCAAATTTCTTTAATTTTGACAGCCAGGACATCAGACACTTTTGCAACAGTTGGTTCTTTTTTTGAATTACTCTTCAGTTTCAGTCTGACCCACTGATAGTCCAAAAGCATGTCTTTAATGGTTGGCAACCAGTGCAAGTTCATTCTATGAAGAATACCGAAAATTTGGCATGCTGGAGGTTTTTTCAGATGACGCTCAGCCATCTTGTCACCATGCTCCAACACTCAAACTGCATAAGAAATGCAACAGAACATAGTAAGCTTAACCTCTTAACCGCAGCGGGGTTGTCGGAGGCGTGCCGCGCCTGTCACGCGGGGATATTCGCACTCCGACTGACTTTTTAAAAATATTTGCCAAAAATCAGTTATTAGTCTTAGAATATTATAATTAAATATGCATATGGCACATACCTTCAGCTTTCTCCTGGGATGTTTGTTGAGCCTTTGTCAACTACCGTGGGACTTGTGGAGACTTCTGAAGTCGGGTAACTAAGTCTCCACTTTACACTTCCCGGCATTCCGTAATATGAATACCTATCTATCTATCTATTGCCAGACGCCTTGATCCCGAACAGGGTGGCCACAAACAAATCGCCTCCATGTCACTCTGTCCCCTGCCATTTCACTACCACGCTCCCAACTCACACCCCCCCTCTCTCATATACCTCTCCACTCCATCCCTCCATCTCATCCTCGGCCTCCCCCTCCCTCTCGCCCCCTCCACCTCACTCACATACACTCTCCTCGTCAGTCTTTCACTCTCCATCCTCTCCACATGCCCAAACCACCTTAACGTGTTTCTCCTAACGCTTCCCATAATGTCCTCAACCACACCACAATGCTCCTTCACTTCCTCATTTGTTAGTCTGTCTCGCCATGTGACTCCACATGTTCCTCTCAAATAACTCATTTCCACTGCTCTCACTCTTGACTTCTGTCCTTCCAACAGGGTCCAAGCTTCACTTCCATATGTCAGAGTTGATATCACAATACTGTCATATAACAACTTTTTCACTTCCATGCTCACCTCCCTGTTTCTTATCACTGCCTGATATTATCACTAGAAACACTATTCAATGATTTCCAAGTAGTCTGGAACCCATACTCAAAAAAAAAAAAAAAAAAAAAAAACACTGTGAAAGCAATGTAAAATACGAGCGCGTAAGAGCCTCCCACTTGCGCTAGTTCGCAGCTCATATTCTATCATTTCTTATTCATATACACACTCACACTTTATTATTTCTAGTACTTTATTACACTTATATATATCTACAGTCCTTTACCACTTCCCACANGATGTTTAGTAGGGGTAGAGGTCACAGGGCCTAATGGGCGCAACAGTGGCGGAAATGGAGGGGCGCGACTGCAACGTGATTCCACCTTGAAGGACGACAGTGAACTGAATGATGTACATATCTCAGTAGCCAAGAGTTGAAAATGTCAGCTGCTAATGTATGTGCTATGAAATAAGTCGTACGAAATCTAGACAATACGGTACATAATAAATTAGGTAGCTCCAGGTGAATATAAACATCACTCAGGCTTCTCCCTTCCTTTCTTAAATAAATTTATATTACGAGAATACGTCATACAGCATATTTCAAGGGGAAAAAAGCAGGGGAAATTAGCAAACAAGTGGAGGTTGGATGCTGCCAAGTGATAATTAGCCAATTCCAGGTGTATGGCACTATCAATTACCTTATTTTTATATATATATATATATTATTTAGTGTAAGAATAAGGCACAGGGCTCATTTCAATGGATGAAATCAGTCGAAAAATCTGGGGAACATTTGCGTAGTGCAGAGAGGCTGAGCAGACGGCACGAGAGGGCAATGGAGGGGAGGTAGGGAGGGGAGTCTAGAATGGGGGAAAAAGGCTATATTGTCAACAATGGATGGGAGTACTGATGACATTAGCAGCTCTGACTATTGTTGGACACTGGCAGTACTGATAGATGATACAAATCACCACTTGAAAGCCCGTGCGAATTCAAAACAACACAGAATCACCAAAGTGACGCACTGCGGTTTGATCCATTGCGCCCGACCGTCACGAGAGTGACGACCCGCAGTTAAGGGGTTAACAAAGTAAAAGCATAATATGCATTATATAATATACAAGGTGCTACCCAAAAGGTCCAGTATTTGAACAGAGGGTGCCAACCGTTTGCAGCCTTGCCTTTTGCCGCTAGGAGGAATCACCAGCACCCCTTGTGAGTCAGTGTGGCCCCAGCCGTGTCTATGAGCGGACATGTTGTTGAGCTATGCTTACTATTGTAACGTGGTGTGAAGGTGGTTTGGCAGTTTTGCAATGGCAGACCAATGGCGAAGCAATGTTAAGTCAATGTTGATCGTTTTCTTCGATATCCATGGGACTGTTCGCATGGTATTCATCCCACCCGGTCAATCTGTCAGCAGAAAGTTTTACTGTGAAGTTTTGTAGCGTCTGAGGGAGAACATCCGCCACAAGCGTCCAAAACAGTGGAAGAACAAGGCCTGGGTCCTGCATCATGACAACGCCCCTGCCCAGACATTAATTGTTGTCCAGCAGTTCCTGACTTCCACTAACACGGTAGTCATTCCCCACCCACCCCATTCGCCTGATCTTGCCCCCTGCAACTTTTTCCTGTTTCCCAGGCTGAAATTACGACTGAAAGGGCATCGATTCTACTTGATTGAGGATAACCAGACAGAATTGCAAGAGGTGCTCAAGCCCATCATGCCTGAAGCCTTCCAGGGATACATGGACTCATGGAAAAAAACGCTGGAACCACCAAATACATGCCCAAGGGGACTACTTCGAGGGCGACAGTGAGAACTAGGAGGTAAGGTAACTTATTTTCCTACAATACTCAAATTATTGGAACTTTTGGGTAGAACCTCGTACACACTCAGGTAATCATAAAACACTTGAGAAGTATGTATCTGAAACCTTATTTGCCTTTTCCTCTAATGTATTTGATATGACTGAACATGTCCTGGCATATTAAATTAGCAATTTTGGTTGAAGGCAGAAAATGTTAGTTTTAGAATGCCAAATTTTACATGCAAGATATGTGGGACAAATGACAACTTTTAGGGGGTATTACTTGTACATGTCATAATTCAATTTTTCATTTTTTCACTCCACCCAAATGTACAGTACAGTCGTGATACCTGATTTGAAATGACAATCTTAAATCCATGAGAATCCACCACAAAGGTTCAAATTGGGCCCCACAGGTGCTAAGGCCATACCTGAAGGAATATAAATACAAGTACAGTACAGTACAATACACTTCTACAACACAAACATGGAGAACATCATCAAACAATGGTCTGCCAACTACATATCTGAAGCACAATACACTATTACAACATAAACATGGAGAACAACACCAAACGTAGGCCTGCCAATCTGATAGAGAAGCGCAAGTTACACTCTGGAGCAAATCACCAGGAACACAAAACCTCTCTAGCAGAGTTCCATGGGGTGCCATTCTTTCACCCATACTTTTCAACAAATACATGGATGACATTCCAACATCCTAACTGGTCACAAACATTGCTTCATATGCAGTTAACATTACCATAACAATCACACCACACATCAAAAAGCTTGCACACTACAACAAGACTACCTCCACTCTTCAGAGACAGGTTGAGGACAATGGGATGATGATCTCACAAACCAATCCACCACTATACTCACCATCAGCAGTGATCATGAGCACAGGTACTCTCCAAACATCAAACTTGAACTATCAGTGGACCCCCCCCTCCCCTTTCTCCACTAAGATCCTTGAAGCAACATATGACTCTGGACTCAGCTTCATGGGTCATATACAAGCCCACCCCGCCTCCATTAAGATCATGTGACATATGACACTGGACTCAGCTTTAGGAACCATATACAAGACAACAAGAGGTGGTGCACCTCTTGATTCAATGCACTTAGGGCAATTACAGGGAAAGACTATAAGAACATAAGAAGAGAGGATAACTGCAGTAGGCTGGTTGGCCCATGCCCTGCAGCTCCTAGAACAGCAACTGAACTAGCTTACTAGGTTGAGATAAGGACAGCAAAGAAGAAGGCTCTCCCCTGCTATGAGAAAAAAACTTACTCTACAAACAATACATGAGATCAGTGATGCCCTATACCTCCATGGCATGGGTCTCCATTCTATTTAAAATGTTGCTAAAAATAATTTCATCCGTACTAAATGCTCTCAACTCTCCAACTCGAATTCCTCTCGCTCCTTCTGGCACCTTGCCTAAAACCTTTCTAACAACTTTACCTCATCATCCTTCCCTCTTTTCTACTCTGATGGCTCTGTAGCTATTTCTTCTACTGATAAAGCAGATCTCTTCACTCAAATATTCTCCTCCAATTCCACCTTACACAATTCTGGTGCTGTTCCTTCATCACTTCCCTCCTCTGACTTCCTAATGGCTGACATTAAAATATCTTCAATTGATGTATTTTCCGCCATCACTGGCCTCAATACTATCAACACATATAGGCCTGATGGGGTCCCTCCTGTTGTCCTCAAGACCTGTGCTTCTGTGCTTACACCCTGCCTAGATAAACTCTTTCGCCTCTATCAACTTGTAACTTCTCTTCTTGCTGGACGTTTCCTCTCATTCAGCCTGTCCCAAAGAAGGATGACCATTCCTAACCTTCTAACTATCGCCCAATTGCTTTAACATCTTGTGCCTCAAAAGTTTTTGAGTCTATTCTTTACAGAAATATTTTAAAGCATCTTTCCTATCACAACTTTTTTTCTGATTGTCAGTATGGGTTCCGTCAGGGACGCTCCACTGGCGATCTTCTCACCTACCTTTCAGACTCCTGGTCATCCTCCTTTCGGGAATTTGGCGAAAGCTTTGCCACTGCACTTGACATCTCAAAGGCTTTCAATCTGATTTCCAAACTATCCTATTATGGTTTCTATCCTTCCATCCATGCCTTCATCTATAGCGTCCTTTCTGGTTGTTCTATAACTGCTGCTGTAAACAGCCAATGTTCATCTCCTAGATCTATCAACAGTGGTGTTTCTCAGGGCTCTGTCCTATCACCAACTTTCTTCCTTTTATTCATCAATGACCTAAGCTGTAATGGTAGGTGGTGGCGACCATCATCCACTCACTTGATGTAGTGCTGCCTACTTCTTCCATAGCCTTTATCATTTTCTTTCTGTGCCTGCCCTCCTTTCTTCCTATTTCTCCCACCTTTCCTGTCGCTTCTTATTGCTTTTCTTTCCTGTACAGATGGCTTTCCATTGAGTGACAAGCCAAAATGGTTTCCTGTAAGCCAAGAAACCATTTACAACGATGGGTGGTAACCATATAACCAAACCATACGTGCTCCCTACGTGTCAACATGTGGATTGGTGGAGGGTTAGTGCCCCTCCCTGTAAAACAAATAACTCAAGAGTCAAATGGCCACCCCTTACAGGATTATAGCATCTGGCAATAGATAGACCTAAGCTGTACATCCAACCCTATCCACTCATATGCTGATGATTCCACCCTTCACCTTTCCATTCGGTTCCCACAATGTCCATCTCAGTAGTTACTTCAACAAACAAGGGATAAGGCTATGGCACACCTAATGTTTAACTTGGCTCATATCTCAGACTGGGGTAAAAATCAAAAACTCAATTCCTATCAACCCAACAAAATCTTCCATAGGAGTACCCACTAATATTTAATAATATCCAGCTCAATCCTGCATCATCCTTAAACATACTTGGGGTTTCATTCTCTCAGGATTTATCTTGGAAAGATCATATTATATCTCTTGTAAAATCTGCTTCCATGAAATTAAGTGTGTTAAGCCGACTCAGTACCTTCTTTACCCCTGCACAGCTGTCAACTTTATACACAGGTTTTATTCACCCCTGTGTAGAGTACAACTCTCATGTGTAGGGAGGCTCCCCACATACAGCTCTTCTCAATAGCGTAGAGTCAAAGACCTTTTGTCTCATTAACTCTCCTCCTCTTACTGACTCCCTTCCACCTCTGGTTCTTCGCCACAATGTTGCATCTTTATATCTTTTCTATTGCTACTTCAATGGTCACTGCTCCTCTGAACTGTCTGCTTGCATCCCTGCACCTCTACGACGAGCGTGTAGCTCCAGTCTAGCAATAAACTCTCATCCCCTTTCAGTCCAACTCTCTAATGCAAGAGTTAACTGTTACTCCCAGTCCTTCATTTATGCAACAAGTCAACTCTGGAATTGTCTCCTTGTCTGTATTTCCTACTTCTCATGATCTCCAGTTATTCAAACGCAGTGTGTCCAGGCATCTTAAAATGAACGGATCTTGAATTTGGCTCTCTGTTGTATTGTTTTTGTTTTTTTCTTGGAAGGAACAGTTTGCAGGCTCCTGGCTTTTGGTTCCTTCTTCCTTGCATTAAAAAAGAAAAGGAAGAAAAAAAAACATCATGCAACCTCATTGGGTACACCAATATCATCCCCATAGCTCACACTTTGAAACCAAAGTCCTCCCTGTTAGAGAACACCTTGACGTGAGAGGCACATAATTCTACGCACCTGCATGCGCTAACACACAACACTCCTGTCATTATCAGACAAAGCCACACAGCACAACCAGACACATAAAACAATCACCACACACACATTACCCAGACCCTCTTCAACATTTTCAACAACATCCCACCTCCAGACACTCCAACACTAGCAATGAATTAACACCTACATACTCATTTCACATGCAGGGCAATACATATCAATCAGAACACTAATATAAGCCCCCCCTATTTCGTTATTCATCCATCAGGGGCATCCTCAAATAAGGTGATCAAATTTACCTAGCTAGGATTAGAATAGGACATCACCTAGCCCTCCTCATTCACCAGCTTAGATTTGGATTGGGAGAAATCACAAATGATACGTGCCACACTTGTAGAATTGGCCCAAACAACAAAACCCACATTATGATGAACTGCATAATATGTGCCACACTAAGACACAGCCACAACAACAATGGTGTAAGGAACCTATGGGATGATCCCACTGGGGCAGTTGACTTTCCTGCAATCAACAACTCAGCTGGTCAGGCATGATACAGCTTGAACATCATCAACAACAACAACAACAACAACAATGGTTCTATTGCTTAAAAAAATATGATACTGCTAGTATTGTACAAAAATGTTTTAAAAGGTAAATTCCCCTTCCATATAAAAATTTTTTCAATGATTCCTAGGCTAGAACTTAACAAGTACACTTAGTCAAAGTTAATGATGAAACTCACATTGTTACTACCATATTTTTGTTACACATTTTATATTTCTTTTCCCAACAGTTTCAAGCAACTGTTAGGAAGTACAACACACTCACTTTACAATGAATCAGTATGCAATAAATTGCTTATACAATGATGTTTCGATATATGAAAGCATTATGATCTCATACAATGACCTACTGGTTGATGTCTATCTGTTTATCTATCTATCTAGAGCCAGATGGCTCAATCCCGTATGGGGTGACCACAAACAAACTGCCTCCATGTCGCCCTATCCCCTACCAATTCGCTGCCTTCCTCCCCAGCTCACACACTCCTCTCTCATATACCTCTCCACTCCTTCCCTCCAACTCATCCTTGGTCTCCTCCCTTTCCCTCCTTCCACCTTACTCACATACACTCTCCTCATTGATCGTTCACTCTCTATCCTCTTCACATGACCAAACCACCTTAATGTATTTCTCCTAACACTTTCTATCATATCCATATCGCTCTTTACTTCCTCATTTGTCAGTCTGTCTCTCCAAGTAACTCCACATGTTCCTCTCAAATAACTCATTTCCACTGCTCTCACTCTTGACTTGTGTCCCTCCAACAAGGTCCAAGTTCTGCTTCCATACATTAGAGTTGGTGTCACAATACAGTACTATCATGAAGCATCATTTATACTTCCATGCCCACTTCCCTATTCCTTATCACTGCTTTCAAAGAGCTAGCAACCTTTCTTCCTTTCTTACCTCTTGTACCCTTTCAAGCACTTCACCCTCTAAACTTCCATCCTTACTCATCATACTACCCAAGTACTAACATGCATTCACATTTTCCATTTCCTCATCATCCAACCTCACTGTGCATTCAGTGACTTAATTTCTCTCGAAGGCCATAACTTTACCCTTCCCTACATTCACCTTCAGATTCCGTTTCTTACACACTCTCCCAAACTCATTCACCAAGCCTTGCAGTTCCCCTTTGTCCTCACTTAATACACAATCACATGCAAACAACAGAACAGAGAGTTTCCAAATGTGCCCTCCCTCATTAAAGCCACTCCAACATCCACTGCCATAACCTGTATCTCTTTTACAGCTCCATCCATATACAGATCAAACCACCATGGAGACATGATACATCCTTGTTTCAATCCAACATTCAGATGGGAAAAATGCACTCAGTTCACCATCCACATGAACTGCAGCCTTAACACCCTCATACCTACTCTTCACGGCATTCAACAACTTCCCATTTACTCCATATATTCTTAATATTTTCCACATTCCTTGTCTATCCACTCTGTCATATGCTTTCTCCAAATCCATGTAGGCCACATACAATTTCTTTCCCTTTTCCTGAAACTTTTCCACTAAAGACCTTACGATGAATATCTGATCTACACAAGCTCTTCCCTTCCTGAAACCTCCCTATTCATCTCTAATTCCTCTGTTATTTCCCTAACTCTGTCAATAAGTACCCAACCATATACTTTTCCTATTACACCAAAAGGACAAATGCACCTATGATTATCACTCACGTCGTTTTCCCCTTTTCCTTTGTACAGGGGAATAATTTTACAGTCCATTCCCTTAATACACAAGAATTAGGGCAGTAGAAGACCTAGCTCTATAGAAATTTCATGCTTTACAAATAATATAACTTGTGGAGGAAATTCTAATTGGTGGGGTGACCGCCTCAAAAGTCACCCCTTTGGCCCATAGTCAATCATTTTGCCTATGTAATATGGAACGTTAAACACATGTACACAGTAAGTATAACCCACATAATAGTCTCTTACATTAAAATCTATGCAGGAAAGGCTTAGATGACTTGAAGAGATGGGGTTCCAAAGCAGGGTGAGGTAGCCCCGGTGCCCTGGCCCCAGCACCCTCCACACCTCCTGACTCCATCACACCACAACGACCACCAACACGATCCACATCAGTCATGAAACCCTCAAAGTCCGAGACAGTCACAACAGATGCATCATTGTCGTCATCCTCGGCTATGTTGAGGTCACTGGATGTTCTTGTGGTGGAGTAAAGATGCTGGTGATCAGAGTCTGATGGCTTCTGTTCACTTCCTCAGTATGCCAGGCTTGGTAGTAGCGAAGACTGTTTTCTATGGCATCCAGAACTTCTTGAGCGTTCACTTTAGTTTCATTCACTGTCATTTGACCATTAAACTTGTCAAAGACTGCCAGGATTTTGCTTGTGTTTCAGATCGGTAGATCTGAAACGTAAGCGCTGACGTCATGACCTACGTCACTTCCTCGCCCGTTTTAAAAGGGTAGGTCACGTTCTGCAGCACAACGCTGGATTTGGTTTATTTTGCCGCCCCGATTTAGGGTTTTCAAAAACAACTCGCACACTACCAATTGTTTAATTTTTTCATCCCCATCAAGCTCTAGGCATTTCACGCCATAGAAAATTGTATATCAAGCGAATGGACTGTACCTGACTTCCAATCCTCTAGTACTCTACCTTCCTCCATGGTCAGTCTGCATGCCTTCCACATCCACTCCACTCCTATCCCTCCCCCATGCTTCACCATTTCACCACACACTCCATCAATTCCTGGGGCTTCTCCAATTTTGAGTTTCTTCATTGCTTCCAGTACTTCCATCCTACCGATCTCTTCCTCCCTCCTCATCTCCCTCCTCCTCTCAGCCATTCCCCAGCCAATTATACTTGCACTACTTTCATTTTCTGTTAAACAAGTCCTTCAAGTGTTCTCTCCATCTGCTCACTATTCCCCCTTCTCCACTGACAATCTACCATTTTGATCTTTCACTCCCTTACCACCTTCTTTATTATCCCATCAAACTCTTTTTATCACCTTTCAGATCATTATCTATATTCCCTCCACTTAAACACTCAAATTCCTTCCAAATTCCTCATCCACTCTCTTCTTACTCTCTCTTCCTAATCCCCTCACTTCCCTCTTCCTCTCTACACACAACCCTCAATTCCATCTCTCAACTTCCTCCATGTTTCTGCTTCCCATCCACTCACTATATGCTTTCTTCTTGTAAACCACAGCTCGTCTGGTCCCTGCACGCCCTTTCATCTTCTCTTCATCCCACACACCACCTCACATGCTGCACAGATTTCTTCTGTGAATATCTTGCACACACCCACCTCCCCCATCTGCTCCAAATCATATTTATGGTACTCAATTGCTCCTCCATTTCTCTCTTATATTCTGCCCTTTTTTTTTTTTTCCTTTTTTGTGTCCTTTCGCAACCCTTCTACCCTCTTTGTAGGAACCACTTCCTCCTGCCTTTCCCTCCTTCCATATATCCACTGCATTTGTACCCTGACTCACCACCACCAAGTGATAGAAAGTCCACCCTCCTGACCTCTGTATACTCTCACATTCAGTGCATACCTTCTCATTCTCTCATCCACACACACACAATCAACCATTGCCTTTAATTCATTCAGTTTACCACCCACCCTTCTCATCACTCGCCATGCATACATGTAGATCATTTTATGCCTAAAGAGGGTATTGGCTATCACCATACCCCTCCCTCAACAAATGTCCACTAAAGCACTACCATTCTCATCCACTTCTGCAGGCACACCCTACTCACCAACTACTCCACCCATTTTCACACTCCCTAATTTTTCATTCATATCTCCAATCAAAAATACTCTCTCACTCCTCTCAAACTTTTCCGTGCAAGCTTCAACATTTGCCCGGAATTCTTCTTTCACTCTACTCGCACGGTTTTCCATTGGTGCATACAGACACACAACTGCCCAAGCTTTCAATCCTACCCTCACAATCCTTGAACCAACTGATCCATACTCCCTTATATTCTCCTTCCATCTCTTGCACACAAAAATACAGTATATACAACCTCTTTTGCCCTCTCATTCTCACCTACTCCTACACATATACCCAATCCATGCTGACACTCTCTCACACTCTCACGTCTCCATTTGGTCTCTGTCAATCCACACAAGTCCACTTTTACATCCTCAAAAGTCTAGACAATCTCTCTCTCTTTCACCTCATCATTCACACCCCTCACACTCCACACTGAATCAGCACCATGTCCTATGTATGATCCTTGATCATCACCTGTTGGTCAATCCTGGTCCAAGGCATTATGTTTGTCTTTTTAGTTAGCTGTTTTCCAGAAAGGGGCCCTAACCCTCTGCCAACCCACTTGTTGACATGTAGGGAACACATGATGGTTGGTTATATGGTTACAGCCCAGCATATTAAATGATTTCCTGATCTGCAGGAAATCATTTGGCTTGTCACTCAACGTAGTCACTCTAGAGTACAGTGGCACTACACTGGGTGAGTGGATGATAGGCGCCCCCATCAATGAACAATCGTTATTTTCAATTATTCAATTGCCAACACACATGCTTCCAGTCCTTTGTTCCCAGATGGCCTTTAAATTTATCACTATAGGGTGTATCGGTGTCAGTGAAGAAACAATAGTGTGGTGTTTGAGTTCAAGTAGCATGTGAAGTGAAATAATTACCTATTTAGGAGAACTGGAAATGTGTTTTTAGACTTGGTTTTGGTAGTGAGCAGCAATTGAAATGCTGTGAAGTGAAATAACTACCAAATTAGATGAGCTGGAAACTTGTTTTTAGAATCTGTTTGGTGGGTGACCCTTGTGACAAAAACATATACCCATTGAACCCATGTTATAACTCACTCAATATACAATCAGTCACTATTTTGTGGATCTTTTCAAATGCATCCTGATCATAAAATGAGGGTGTGATGTAAGCTGCTGGTTTGGGCACTTGGTTTAGCTCCCAATCCACAAAATGCATCAGGTGCACCATGGCCAACCTTGATAAAGGGATTCCTAAAAAGAATCATGGCATCATCTGACTGACTGAATGACAAGCTTATTTCATTAAAACAGATATGGTACACTCAGGATTTATCTTGGAAAGAACATATCTCTTGTGAAATCTGCTTCCAAGAGATTAGGTGTGCTAAGCCGACTCTGAACCTTTTTTACCCCTGCACAGTTGTTGACTTTATACACGGACTTTATTCGCCCCTGTTTAGAGTGCAACTCTCATGTGTAGGGAGGCTCTCCACATACAGCTCTTCTCAATAGGGTGGAGTAAAAGGCTTTTTGTCTCATTAACTCTCCTCCTCTTACTGGCTCCCTTCAACCTCCGTCTATTCACCACACTGTTGCATCTTTATCTCTTTTCTGTTGCTACTTCAATGGCCACTGTTCCTCTGAACTGCCTGCTTACATCCCTCCACCTCTACGACAGGGACGTAGCACCCATCTAGCAACAAACTCTCATCCCTTTTCTGTCCAACTCTCTAATGCAAGAGTTAACTGTTACTCCCAGTCCTTCATTTATGCAACTGGTCAACTCTGGAACTGTCTTCCTCTGTCTGTATTTCCTACTTCCTATGATCTCCACTGTTTCAAACGCAGTGTGTCCAGGCATCTCAAAATGAACGGATCTTGAATTTGGCTCTCTTTTGTATTGTTTTTGTTTTTTTCTTGGAAGGAACAGTTTGCAGGCCCATGGTCTTTGGTTCCTTCTTCCTTGCATTAAAAAAAAAAGAAGAAGAAGTAGAGGTGAACGACCATTAAAGTACTGTACAGGCAAACCCCGATTTACGATACCCCTATATGTGATACCCCGATACCCCGGATTAGTGATAGGGGTAGAAATACCACCCTACTCCGCCTATCGTAGGCCTAACCCCAGTTTTGAGATGGGCATTGCACCCCATCTTCACCTCTTGAGTCATCCCATTGCACCCCATCACCACCTCCAGAGCCAGTGCATCAGTCTCCCACTACCCCCACCTCACTAGGCTTCCCCACCCTCTGACCCTTCCCCAAAGATGGGGTTTGAGGGCTTTGAGGTGGATGAGTGAGAGCTAGGGAGCAGAACATGTCCCCTAGCCTCAGGGTGGATAGCAAGGGTGATGACCAGGACTGGACATGGACTTACAAGAGGTAAGTGATGAGAGGTGCTTGATATTTTCTGACCTGTTTTTTATGATTTTCAGATTTTATTTGTTAGTTTTAGAGAGTTATTTACAGGTGTTTGGCTTAGGTTAGCTTCTTCTACAGCTGTCAGGCCATTTAGATTGGCTTTAAACTTGTTTTTGGACTCATTTGGGTGGGTTTAGGACTTGGTTGGGGGGGGAAACCCAGACCTCAAAAATGCATCCCTATACTTTACATATTAAATCGTCCCCAATTTATGATACTCCGCCTAGCGATGGGTTTCTACTAGACCAACTGGATCATGAAACTGGGGTTTGCCTGTACATTAATATTACTTGTGGTTAACAATATATTCTTCATTTTAACATTTAAAAATACAGTGCACTCACTAGTATCACGCCTAATTGGTACCACAATCATATCGTGAAACTTAAGCCCGCGAAACACGTGTAAACTGTACTTTACATGTAAAAAGTGGTAATTGGTTCCGGGGTCAGCCACCTCATTTCCCCTGAGCTACCCATTACTAACACAATTCCCCTACTATAAATTACACATATAGTAATCTCTCTACTATCCAAAGTAATAGAGCCAAAGGCATGACCGGACAGTGGTTTTGTCCAGATAGTGGCCCTGAAGCTCCCGCACCGGTCATTTATGACCCTAACCTAACCAAAATCAGAAAACCACCTACCTATCTCCCTACCGGACATGCATAGCACTCATTTAAGTCCCCTTTCACATAAATAATGCACACAAAGCATGAATTAATTGAATTTTAACCAAAAAATGATGATTTTGAGGTGAATAAGGCATAGGTGTTCACAACTCGCCACCATAGTGTAAGTAAGTATCAGACATGGAAATCACTGTGAAAATCACCCTTTCTCACTTCCTAAGCACTAAAATCATGAACACAAGGCATGAATTCATTTTATTTTAACCTCAAAAGGATGAATCTGAGTTAATTAAGGCATAGGTGTTCACTGAGTTGACAGCTTAGTGTAAGTAAGTATCGGACAAGGCAGCCACTATGAAAATCATGTTTTCTCACATCTTATGCACTAAAATACTGGATACAAAGCATCAAATACAGTAAATGATGTAAATTGTTACCAGAAAAATGGTCAATAAGAGTTAGGTATGGTAAAAGTGTTCACCAGAATATAGCATGCTGAAAGTACCAGACATGAAAGTCACTGGAATTCACCTTTTTCACAGCTTGTGCACCAAAATAATGAACACAAAGCATGAATTCATTTAAATTTAACCCAAAAAGGATGAATTTGAGGTAAGTTAGGCACAGCTGTTCACTGAGTGGGCAGCTTAGTTTAGGTACCGGACATGAAAATCAATGGCATTCACCTTTTTCACAGCTGGTGCACTTCAGTACTAGTGGTAACCATGCATTAAAAAATAAATTGAAAGCAGGAAATTATGATTTACATTTATGGGAATTTTTTACCACTTTACAGCATGCTGAAAACAGGTTAGACATGAAAATCATTATGGAAATCATCTTTCACACAGTCTATGCATGAGACTAATGATATGGGAAGAACAAAACTAGGAATTTGATGAAGTTAAGGTACTTACGAGAATGATGCCGCCGTCCTGATGTATAATCCGCTCCATCCTCCCAGACTCTGACAGTATGAAGGTGCACCTGAGGTGCCTGCAGGAATTCATAGAATCCTTGGCACTTCCGCTTCACTTTACACTCACCAGCACTTCCCACAACGTTTCCTTTCCCATAATAACAAAATCTAGCATCACGTCACTTCAGTGCACTGTACAGTACATCACTTCACACAACTGTAAATTCCCGTGTGGTCTAGTGACTAGTGACGAGTCCTGGAGAATTCAGTCGCTGTCAGAGTCCGAGATTAGCTGACGGAGGCAGCCTACAGGCTCCTTGGTGGGACGTGGTGATACGCTATCCACTGCAGAGGACTCTGAAGACAGCCGCAAACTCACATCTAGTGGTGACTCCGCCGTGCCTGATGTGCTGGGCTGTGGCTCGGAGCTAGAAGGCCTGTCTTGGTGAGGCAATGGTGTGGAGCGAGAGCTGAGCACGGCGGGGATGACAGGCCTGAAAAAACTGTCAATGGTTGATTGACGCAAGCAACGACGATTCTGACGATTAATGCTGCACTGCCTGAAAGCTTGCACTTCCTCCACAAGTCCCAAAGGCCCCATCTCTCTGTCGCAGTCCGGGTGTTCTCGGGGATGGCTGGAGTAGTGACGAGCCGTGAGGAGTCCACATCATCATCGCTGTCCTCGTCGGAATCTTCCTGCTGGGTACTCGTACCGGCAACAGAAGATGCGATCTCGATATCAGACATGATCTGATACCCTGGATCGCCCTTGTCGTCATCCAACCATTCACGCACTTCGTCGACATCCACATTGTCTCCACCCGCACGAAGCCTTGCATGGAAGTCATCCACCTCAAAACCTAGGAAATCGTGCACCACGTCACTTCCATGAAGCAGACGAGACCAACCATTTTCTAGAGTCTTGACAGAGACTTCCTTCCATGCACTGGCCCAGTTGTAGATAGCAGACTTGAGGTTGTAGCGGCGAAGGTTCTCGACAGTTTGATGTCCTCGCATGTCTCGTCCTCCCCTGCGATCGTCCTCGTCCTCGTAGACAATCATCACCTCGTCCAAAAACCTCCGTCAGTAGAGCCTCTTTGCTGCCACAATCACTCCCTGGTCCATTGGTTGGATGAGACCAGTCGTATTAGGTGGCAAAAACAGACACCTAATGCGGCCATTTTCAGCCACCAACTCCTTCTCAGATGGATGCGCAGGTGCACTGTCTAGAATCAGGAGGGCCTTTACCTGGTTGCGTGGGATTTTCAGTGTCTCCGTCTGATAATGTATGACCTTGACAAAGTGTTGGTGAAACCAATCTCTAAAGATCTCGGTTGTGAACCAAAACTTCAGAGAATGATACCACACGACAGGAAGGACATCCATTAACCCACGAAGGCACCGAGGCTGCTTTGCACGTCCAACAATAACGGACTTGAGCCAGTGCATGCCATTAGCATTGGCACAGCACAAAGTGGACACCTGTTGCTTGGAGAGCTTGGGACCAGGTATAAGCTTCTCCGTCTCCTGAGTGAGAGTGTTTGTGGGCACTGAACGATAGAATAGGCCAGTTTCGTCAGCGTTGTAGACTTGACCGAGAGTGAAGCCCTTCCTGTCAATCAAACCCTTCACCTTTTGCCGAAACTCTTCTATTCCCTCGTCACTGATAACCACAGCTTCACCATGGGCCTTACGATTGGTAAGTCCGTGCAGTAACTTGAACGCGAAGAGCCAACCTTCAGATGCCTTGAAGTCTGGGGTGTCGTGAAGCCTTGTGAACTTCTCGGCAGCAGCTTTCAGCTCCATTCCACGTACCAACACACCAGCAGCACATTGTAGTCGATACCAGATGAGCGTGGAACGGTCGATGTCTGCATACTTAGGAGTAAACATCATCTTCCTCTCCACGTTTCGTCTGGTTTTCGAAGTGAAATCAGCTGTGTACTGGTGTAGTTTGTCTCGGGACCTCTTGATATCAAACAAAGCAGAGCAAGGGAGGTTGAACTCGCGTAGGATCCATGATGTCGGCCACCCGGCATCCACCTTCTCCAATATCTCCCGCTTCTTCTCCAGAGTCATCAACACTTTCTTCCTCTTCTCAAGCGGCAAGACCATCATCACACACACGATGAAGAAGGTGCAGAGCAGCAGCAAGCCCTGCAGGAGGTAGGGAATCACCACAAAAACAAGCACTTCAGGAGTCATGATGAGAGCGTCTTCCCGAACCGGCAGCTGAGCAGGAAATGAGACCAGAGAGAGGCAGGAGGCGCAAAAACACAGCTGGTAGGCGAGCGCGGGAAATTCAAATTGACGCGGTAAAAAAAAAAAAATCAGATTTTTTCCGGATTTTTTTGAATTTTGGGGCATTTTGGGGTTCGGTCATCAGCCTACGATGTCCGGACAGTGAGGTAACCGGATAGTGGTCGTCCGTATAGTAGAGAGATTACTGTAGTTAACCAGACATATACTGTATTATATTAATGAACCATAATACTAAAGACTTTACTAACACTGACACATAGGCTGAACTGCTTGATGAGGTTTGAAGATGAGTTCCGAGGCTAGGAGCAGTGGTTAGTTACCACCTGCCCCCCTCACTGCTCCCCACCACCACTGTTGAGTCCCCCACACCACCACTTCCCAATACCTCAACTTGCTCTCAAAATCCAGTGGGAGCTCATCAAGCTCACCAATGCTGTGAACAAGTGACTGACAAGATGCATATGCGTGTGATCACTCACCAGCAGGGCTTGCGAAACTCTCAGTAAAATCGTGAGACTCAATGCAGAGTATCATTCCTCTGCATTGCAAAACTGCTATTCTCGAAAGTATATCTTGTGAAACTAGTGAATGCACTGTATTGATTGTTGCTGATCAGCCCGTCTGTTTGGCCAAGCAGATCCATCAACCACAAGCAAGCAACCATCCCTGTATGGCCGTCTCATGTAGTACACCGGTTTCCTTTAGTTGACAGAATCCACCCAAAGCAAGTTGTGGGGAAAAATGTGGTTTGGTTCCAGGGTGGATGCTGCATTTTTGACTCTCTCCATCACCCAGTTAACAGAGGCACCATAGTAAGTTCCATTTCACCCTACGATTTGTTGCATGGTTACCACCCAGAGTTATAAATGGTTTCCTGGGTTACAGGAAACCATTTGGCTTGTCACTTGATGCAGAGCCACCTGAAGTGGAAAGAAGAGTGATAAAAAGTGACATGAAGAAAAGGGAGAAATTGAAAGAAAGGAAGGCAGACACAGAAACAGAATGATAAAGGTGAGGGATGCAGTAGAAAGAACTACATCGAGTGAGTGAATGTTGGTCACTACCACCTACCACTCCAAGGATATTAAACTATTGGGTAATGCAGAATAAAAGTGCTAATGCTCCAATTGGAAAATAAATACCCGGTAACTGTCATCATTTCCTGATGCTGTTCATATTTCAATAAAATCCCGATATAACAGACTTCAACAGACTGGAATTCGCTTTTACTGGAATCGAGGAGCCGACCGGACTAAATTCTTATATATCGGAAAAAGTCTGTCAAGGCCAAAAGCAGTCCTGACTGCCTGACCACTTCAGTTACGTTCACCACAATAAGGTAAATAGAAGACATGTTTATCAGTGTACAGTACAGTATTCATCCACTCATCCATCCATTATCCAAGCCTATGTCGCCCCACAGAGAAGCGTAGGAGCCCGGGGCTAGGAAAGTTGGTCCTGACATTTAAGATGAGAGTGACCAGCCTCATTCATCCCTGAGTGGCATTACGTGAGCAATAAACCCCAACCACCCCTTGGATATAAACCTTCACTGGCTCAATCCAATTGGAGCACCATAATTACCCACTAAACCACCAAGTGCCAAAATTTGGTTATATGGTTACCACCCAGGGTAGTAAATGGTTTCCTGGTGTACACGAAACCATTTGGCTTGTCATTCAGTGTACAGTCACCCACAGACAGAAGCACGAGGAAAGAATGAAGGAAAGAAAGGCAAAAGAAGATTGAAGAAAAGAAGGGTAGAGGAGAGGAAAGGGAAGACACCCAAGAGCAGCACTACAGAGAGTGAGTGGATGGTGAGTGCCCCCACCTATCACAACAGTACAGTATTATTATATATAGTATAACAATCGATTATTGTAGTGAATGTATAATACAGTACAGTACTGCAATGGTAGTGAAAACAGTTTAAAAAACCACTGGTGCGATCTGGACTAATGTCTGATATATCGGAAAACATCCAGGTAGGCAGGGTTAAGTCTGGATGTCGCTTTTATTGAAATTTCACTTTTTTCAGAATGGCTTGGGCTCCAATTAGTCCATAATAGTGAAGTTTTGCTGTTCTTTCAAAAATCTTGTTGCTGACTTTCAAAACCACTAGCAGTTACTATGTACCAGGTAAATCTCTCTAATTGTTCATTCAAGTAACAGAAGGAAAACTTACTGTTGATGAGGACGGGTATAATGCTCGATGGTACTGTCAGTGAGGCGTGTTACAAGAACTCGAGGTACTGGCTTCCCCGTCCTGAATATGTCAATCCACTCCAAGAACTTCTTCACTGGCATGATCTTGTTGTCTGGGGAGGAGGATGGAGTTTGGTGATGAAAGGCTTATCATAATAGAAGACCTCATTACAAGTCACCTTTTTGACATTCTACAGCAGTTTATAAAATATTATGTTTTGGGCAGCCTAATCTCACTACATCTAAACTGTCCAAATTTTAACTGTACTTACAAAGGAAATTAATTTATTTCTGGAGTTCTACCAAGTTTAACACTCTGCCTTATTTCTTCCACTCTTGAGACTACTGTACTGTATTCTCATAATAGTGCAATACGACATTATATCAAGAAAATACATAAAGGATGATATAGTAAATATGAAAGCAGTGATAAGAAATAAGGAAGTGAGCATGTAAGTTAAAAAGCTGCTGCACGATGGTATTGTGATACCCACTCTAAAGCATGGAAGCGAAGCTTGGACCTTGTTGGAAAGACACATGTCAAGAATGGGAGCAGTGGAAATGAGTTATTTGAGAGATGAATGTGGAGTAGCATGGAGAGACAGACTGACATACGAGGAAGTAACTGAAGGAGCATTGTGGTGTGGATGTGGATGTGACAGAAAACAATAGGAGAAATACAGTGAGGTGGGTTGGCCATATGGAGAAGATGGAGAGCGAGAGATTTACGAGGAGAGGGTATGTGAGTGAGGTGGAGGGCGGGAGGGGGAGGCCGAGGATGAGATGAAGGGATGGAATGGAGAGGTATATGAGAGAGGGAGATGTGAACTGAGGGGAGGGCAGTGAAATGGCAGAGGACTGGGTGACCTGGAGGCGATTTGTTTGTGGCCACCCCTTATGGGATTTAGGTGTCTGGCAATAGAGAGATAGGAATCTGGTGTTATGGTTTTGTAAACATTAACCCAACTTTTACCTAATGTGCATTTTTGTTTGCATGGTGAGAGATTGGATATAGCTACAGTAATCACTAGGTGGTGGTCTGAGGGGGCCAAGACCTTCAGTTAGGTTTCAGTGCCCGTCTAGTTAAAGCCTATTTTATATGTGAGGATCCATTTCAGAGCACAGATCGCACGACAGTTCCACGGTCAGACAATGTTCTATTTAGGCCGCTGAACCTGGATTCTGGGATCTGTCAGCTATGACTCAACAAAATCTGTGATCTGCTGGGAACCCACCTCCTGAATTACACTGAGTTGGATTATAATCAACTATTTCTTCAATCTATCTATCTATCTATTGCCAGACGCCTCAATCCCGAACGGGGTGGCCACAAACTAATCGCCTCCATGTCACTCTGTCCCCTGCCATTTCACTACCACGCTCCCAACTCACACCCCCCTCTCTCATATACAACTCCACTCCATCCCTCCATCTCATCCTCGGCCTCCCCCTCCCTCTCGTCCCCTCCACCTCACTCACATACACTCTCCTCGTCAATCTTTCACTCTCCACATGCCCAAACCACCTTAACGTGTTTCTCCTAACGCTTCCCATCACGTCCTCAACCACACCACAACGCTCCTTCACTTCCTCATTTGTTAGTCTGTCTCTCCCTGTGACTCCACATGCTCCTCTCAAATAACTCATTTCCACTGCTCTCACTCTTGACTTCTGTCCTTCCAACAGGGTCCAAGCTTCACTTCCATATGTCAGAGTTGGTATCACAATACTGTCATGTAACAACCTTTTCACTTCCATGCTCACCTCCCTGTTTCTTATCACTGCTTTCAACGAACCAGCAACCTTCCTTCCCTGCTGTACCCTTTTTTTTTTTTCACCCTCCAGACTACCATCCTTACTCATCACACTGCCCAAGTACTTAAATTCACTCACATTCTCCATTTCCTTCCCATCCAATCTCACTGTACACTCACTGGCTTCACTTCTCTCGAAGACCATCACTTTACTCTTCCCCACATTCACCTTTAGATTCCGTTTCTTACACACTCTCCCAAACTCATCTACCAAGCCTTGCAGCTCCCCTTCGTCTTCACTCAACAACACAGTATCATCTGCAAACAACAGTACAGGGAGTTTCCAAACACTGCCCTCTCTCACTAGGGCCGCTCCAACATCCACTGCCCGACCTTGTATCTCTTTTATAACCCCATCCATATACAGATTGAACAACCATGGAGGCATGACACATCCTTGTTTCAATCCAACCTTCAAATGGAAAGATTCACTCAGTTTGCCATCCACAAGCACTGCAGCCTTAGCTTCTTCAAGCTCCTCTACAAATTATTTCTATCTTATTTGGCACAATGACCTTATTTTATTTATATACAGTACTGTACTGTAATGGCTCCAGATGAAGAAGATGTATAGCAAGTACTCAAATATGACTTAATTAGATTAGTGGTAGCTGGATAAGTGTGGAGGCTGTGAAACACAATCTGGCGATCGGGGCAACACTACTGCATGGGACTGCCATTGAATAAAGGGTAAATTTTCTGAACTGCATCCAACTATTGGACTCTGAAATTAATGAACTCATTAATAAACTTAAGCAATTCTAAACACTTTCACTTCTATAGGTATCCATCACAAGCGCTTTTTAATGTACTGGTAAACAGTAAATAAGGTGGGGGGGAAGGAGTTTCTCCAGCTCCTATATTTACCTTTTATTGCCTCCAAATTAAAATGAACTAACCTAACATAATTCACAGCGAAGGATTTGTATTCAATTAATATTGGTCAAAGTTATATTTTTCCATTTTATCCGGACAAAATGCTTGCATCCGGGTGGAAATTATGACCGTGTGAACATTTTTGCCCACCTGGGCGAGAATAGCCCGGTGGCGCCCCACTGCTCCGCTCAGTAGGTCAGCCAGCATCTGCTAGAGACCTCCCTCAGTCATTCCCAGTTCCTGCCTGGTGACCATATACAGTAGTGAACAGCTCCTATCGGACAGTTGTTATGGCGGCGCACGTGGTAGCTTTTGTGGCTGTTCCCTACCTGCTTCTGGCCTTGCTATTCCTTGAATGCCTCTTCCTAGACCACACAGGATGTACCGTGCAATGAAACAGCTTCATCAGCCAAAGTGTAACAGGCAAAGTCAAGGAGCTTGAAGGTTATTCAGCACAATGCCCTGCGAGGAATCATGCGTGTTGATGATGATTTTATTCAAGCGCACTAAACAGTAACATGATTTTATTCTATTTTACCATGATTTTATTCCATTTTACCATTATCTTTTGTGTGTCCACTGCATTTTTCTTGTGTAGCCATTTTTTCCATGTTTTTTTCTTCATGTCACCATAGGGTATACGATGAAACAGCTTCGTCAACCGCAGCGCAACAAGCAAAGTCAAAGTCAAGGAGCTAGCGGGTTACTCAGCACGATGCCCTGCAAGGAATCGTGAGTGTTGACATTGATTTTACTCTAGCTTACTATACTGTACCATGATTTTATTCTATTTTACCATGATTTTATTCCATTTGACCAATATGTTTTGTGTGTCCACTGAATTTTCTCGTGTAGCCCTTTTTTTTTTTTTTTCATGTCACAGCAGTATGGCCTTGCAATGGTGATTGCTTGTCTGTGGTTGATGGGTCTGCTTGACCATAGTAATTGCTTGGCTGAGGTTTATAGGTCTGCCTGACCAGACAGAGTAGTGCTAAACAACAGGAATATGTGTTGTACAATGTACTGTAGTGGTCTTTTACAATGGCTTTCAAAGTTAGGCTATGTGCAAAGGGGGGCCAGGGGTGAAGTCCATTATGGACAGATCCACTTTCCCAACATGCCTTTGGCTTGATTACACTGGATGGATAATCAGGTTATTAGCTACTTAGCTACTGCACTTAAATTATATACGGTACATGTGGAACCACCTCTTATTTGCAAGAAAAAAAAAAAAAGTTTGACCCAGTGACTGTGAAACTGTATAGAACTGAGTTTTTGATTATGAAGAGATTCCATTAACAAACAGGGAGAAGACAATTCTACCCCTCCTACACTGCATTATGATGGTACAGAATTTTATAAATGCCAAAATCAGCTGGTTAGGAAAAAATTAAGTTAGATTAGGGAAAATCAGGTTAGGAAAGGTTAGATTACAATGGGCTAGGTTAGGATAAATTAAGTTAGATAAGCTTAGGTTTGGATAAATTAGGTTAGGTTACAAAAATTTAGGTAGCTATGGGTAAGGTAGAATAAATGGGGTTATGTCACAATAATTTGGGTTAGGTTTGGATAAATGAGAACTGATGACGGAAGATTTGTGCCAAAAAGGCATTCTATGATGGTGTCCCATTGGCCCACAAGAAACTTGAAAAAAAAACAAAAAAAAAGGGGGGGAAAAGAAATGGAACAAAATGGCAAAATAAGGTAGTCCCATGGCTCCCTGAATATTCCTCTGGTCTTCCATGAAGGTACAGTATACATATAGGGAACCTAATAATGCCATAAAACTGACCATAGAATAAACAGCTACTGTATTAGTAGCATAATTTTTTTCATAATTATCCATGGCAAGTAGGGTATGCAGAACTGTGGAAAAACATCACAGGTGAGATCAGCCTTATGACTAGCAATCGTTAAAACCCTAAATGAAACATCCTGTTCTTTCACCTCAAACCAGAGGGGCAAAATCTTGATTCAAGTCCAAACCAGCTCACGATCTGCTCCATGATCTTTGAGTACACACACAAGAGGCTAATAGGTTTCCACCACAATTCATGGTTTTTAACCCAAGAATCCCATCAACGTATGGGTACGTCGCGATGTTTTGTCACAGCTACACCCATCGACGTACGGGTACGTCGCGCAATTGCAAGGGTCATAATTTGCACAATTTTCAAGTTTCTTGGGTGATTTTTGGTAGGCATATGTGGGAGACCTTCCTCTACCTGCTGTCAAGCTGGGATACTGCCTGGCCCCACCTAACCCCCCCTCCCCCCCACACTGGGCAATTCACCTGTTAGCAGTAAGCTGGCCAGTAAAGGTATGTTGCCCCATGGTCTCTCCAATGACGAAATTCACGGTGAAAGTGATTCCTGAGGTGGAGGACAAAGAAATAAAGAAGCTAGAGCAAGAAACAAACAGAAGTGATGAGGTGGTAATGTCATAAAGGAAGGTGCCATATGTGGATGTGTTTGTGTGTTTGATGACTGAACAATGCTTCTATTGCCTATATAAATGTGTGAAAACCAATATAGTCTGTTACTACACATAAATTCGTACCAAATACATAAATAAATACATAATTGAAAGTGGCCTGAATTAGTTAACCCTTCCATAGTTTGTTTTATTAAGCCAGGTACCCTGAAAAAGAAGGAAAACGTAAGGTTGCACAACACCTGTATCAACGTTTTAAAGCACAGGATCGCAATTTCTCTATGAATTTTTGATGTTTCTCACCAAAAGCGATGGTTTGAGTCAATAAAAAAAAAAAATCCAAAAATGCTCGGGATTTTGAGGTATCGTATGTTGGAAATCGGTTGGGACGTGACGGGTTAAACTGTGCATTTGAGCTTCTCTGATACAAGGATGGTGGGATCAACAGTAAACACTATGTCTTGGGCATTCAGGCAGTCTTCTTTCATACCGCATAATGGTTATTTTGCTTTGGTGGTAGGTGACAGTGACCATCATCCACTCACCAGATGTAGTGCTGCCTACTTCTTCCTTTATCTTTATCATTCTTTTTCTGTGTCTGCCCTCCTCTCTTCCTACTTCCTCCTTCACCCTTATGATTATTTTTCTGCGTCTGCCCTCCTCGCTTCCTATTTCTCCCATTTTTCATGTCACTTTTTATTACAGGGTACTCTTCTTTCCTTTTCAGGTGGCTTTACACTGAGTGACAAGCCTAATGGTTTCCTGTAAGCCACTTACAGTGCTGGGTGGTAACCATATAACCAAACCATACATGTTCCCTACATGTCAACAAGTGGGCTGGCAGAGGGTTAATGCCCCTCCCTGTAAAACAATTACCAGTAACTCAAAGACGAATGGCCACCCCTTATGGGATTATGACGTCTGGCAATATACAGATAGATAATTTTGCTTATTAATTATCTGTGATGCAACCTGTACTAAAACTACTTTCTTTAAAAACGTGGGTTTGTACCATAGGAAAACCACTTGAATTGCTGCTTCTCAGGTAATTGGCCATATTTTACTGATTTTGATTCAGTTCTTTAGTGGTAGGTGGTGGTGACCATCATCCACTCACTTGATGTAGTGCTGCCTACTTCTTCCTTAGCCTTTATCATTCTCTTTCTGAGCCTGCCCTCCTCTCTTCCTCTTTCTCCCATCTTTCCTGTCACTTCTTATTGCTTTTCTTTCCTTTACAGGTGGCTTTACATTGAGTGACAAGCCAAATGGTTTCCTGTAAACCAAGAAACCATTTACAACGCTGGGTGGTAACCATATAACCACACCATACGTGCTCCCTACGTGTCAACAAGTGGGTTGGTGGAGGGTTAGTGCCCCTCCCTGTAAAAAAAATAACTCGGAGTCAAATGGCCACCCCTTACGGGATTATGGCGTCTGGCAATAGATAGATAGATTCAGTTCTTCCAAACGGCCAACTGCCAAACATTTACCCTCAGCATCTCCTTTTCTCACTCACTCTAGATTAATTGTGTACGGCAGTGAAGCAGCAGATACAGTAAGACCTCACTATAACGGACTAATTGGGGCCCAAACCTTTCTGAAAAATGTGAAATTCCGATAAAAGCGACATCAGGACTTCCCCCTGTTAATCCGGACTGTTTTGACTACCACTGGGGTACTGTACTGTGTTATGACTTCACTACATTAATCAGATGGTATAATATATATAATAATACTGTACTGTACATTGATAAACATATGTTTTATTTATTTTATTGTGGTGAACATAGCTGAAGTGGTCAGGCAGTCTGGACTGCTTCTGGCTTTACCAGACTTTTTCTGATATATAAGAATTTAGTCCGGTGGCTCCTCAAGTCTGATAAAAGCGAATTCCGGTCTATTGAAGCCCGTTATATCGAGGTTTTACTACTGTATTTCTAAATTTCCTATTGGAATGAAGTGTTGACAGGATATTCTGTTATTCTTTATGGATTAATGTATATAGTGGGCTTTTTAAAAATGTGTTTTAATATAGTATGTTCATAAATACGAGGCTCCACTATTGTACGTAACACTGAGTGTATCTTATATTTTACGGAATATGAAGTGAGTTAATTTAATTGCCAGGCACCATTTTACTAACCTGTATCATATTTTAATGGATGTCTCCTGAGTAATGTATACTGTATAAAGATCTGCTTTATGATCGAACATACCTTTACCATCACACGGTCGTGTGATGACTGCACCATGATTACCAAACGCTCTAAACACACAATACTGTTTTGGTGCAAATTTTACTTAAGGCACATTTTAGTTTGCATGGTTAAGTACTGCAGTTATAATCAATGGGGGTCTGGGGGGGGCAAAGCTCCCCATTTAAGATACCACCGCTGACTGGAGGGATCTGGGGACATTTTGCCCCCCCACCCCCCAGTTAGGTGGCATGCTTTTCTAGATAGGTATCTGTCAAGATGGCCTGGGGAGGCTTCCCCCCCCCCCAGTTAGGTGACATGCTTTTCTAGATAGGTATCTGTCAAGATGTATAGTAATAAAAATTGTGCACATCTGGGTGTTTGGTGAACTGGCACATCTAGTCAGCAGGATCGGCTGTAAACACGCAGTCACGGGTGTTGTTCAAGCGGCTTTCGTTAATGTCACAATGTAGGTATATTTTGCTAGTTCTCATTTTCTTTTGTAGAAAATTTAATGTTAATCACCTGCGATGTTTCTAGTACTACAATTACTTTAAGAACGTTGGTTTTACGAAAACAGCTTGAATCCCTGCGTCACTGTCGTTCATTTATACCCACGCTAGATGAACATAAAGATTAACTCTAACCTACGAAGTACATGCAAAACACACACACTAAACTGTGGTAAGTCCGGTTTGTTTTGCTAACTTACTGTACAACTTATCTTGTCAGCGACTTACCTTTCATACTACTAGACATGACGATCATATGAGTTAAAATATATATAAATATATATATGTAAAAGCTCTTGGTTGATGTGGACCAGGAAGCTATAAAATTTTCATACTGTAGCCCAACTGACCGACGTGGAACCTCAGCACAGAATCGAAGCCCAGCTGTAAACAATTATATGGCAATTTCGTCCCCAACTAACTTTTTCCACCCTACATAGTAAATTTATCCAACAGTTTACTTGGCTACCTTACGAAATATATAGAGAACAATGCAAAAGTGTTTTGAAGTTGAAATCCCATTTATTCTTAAAGCCGAGCCGAATTTGATATTTGTATGCAAATGACGCCACAATCCCGTAAGGCAGGGGTTCTCAACCTTTTTAATCTTATGTACCCCTTGAAGTCTTTCAGTATTGGTCACGTACCCCTTACCCACGTAATTGAAAACCACAAACTTGGCCATGAAACCATTACCAGTTATTATGGCTGAAGTGTAGGCACATGACTTCGTAGCCACAAGCAAAATCCATGACAATTTAGACGAGGGGAAAAAAATCAGACTATAAATACACTGGAAACCATCAACGTACCTGAGGATGAGGGTAGTGAGGGAAGACTGGTAAGTGGGTGATAGTGAGAGGTACTGTACCTGTTCGGTATGCGTGAAGAGAGACGTGATCGATAGAAAACGAGCAAGGGTGACTACTGTATTATGGGTTTGCAAGGTTGTGTGGCAGTGTAGTCCAAGAAAGCTTTCTCTCAAAGGCCATAACTCCAAGAGTTCCCTTGTTAACGTTGTCACTTAGTGTCCTGGTTCTATTGGAGGACACATCTAGCCTAGCACATGTAAGCCACTTTCTACAAACAGGTTTGCAGTTATTCAAAACCGAAGTATTTTGAGAAAACTGTCACGTACCCCCAAAATTCCTCTCACGTACCCCTGGGAGTACGCATACCCCAGGTTGAGAACCCCTGCAGTAAGGGGTGGCCATCTTGTAATGCCGTAATTTTAAGGTAAGTATAAGTATAATATAAGTTAATGTAAGTGTAGTTTAAGTTACTGTAAGCGTAATGTAAGTGTAGTCCTGGACCCCTGTTTAATTGATACAATGTATAGGAAATGGTCATCAAATTCATATTTGGGCTTGTTCCTGGTTAATATATAGCAGGAGTGTAATATTATTAATAGGTAAGACCGTATGGAGCGATATGGAAGTCCAAAGCATGATCTGTTTTTGATAAAGAGGCAAAGAAAGTTAATTCGAGGTTAAAATTCGCGATAGTTTGTATTTACACTTTGAATTCAGAATTTTGTAGTTAGGTTTCGTATTGTCATCTTTTTGTACTATATAATAATGAATTTGAGCTTAGGTAAAGTCTGATTATTGATTATAGTCATTAGTAACCGCGAAATTTATTTATTTTCACTGGCGCCAAGTCACATACACCGGACAACTGCGACACATGGTTACAATTAGTTAAAACTCGTGAGTTTAGGCTTCGGTAAAAACTGTCAGACCCATATGACTGCCACAAAATTTTAAACATCGTAGTCAGTTCGTCTAAGTATGGCGAAAGTGAATTCCTTGTTGCATATTCTTTGTTAGTTGTTATAGTAAGTAATCTGAAGAGTAATAAGTCGAAGTCAGTTCCGGTGTTGGGACAACAGCAAGCGAGCGCGAGTGTTCTAAACGGGGACGATCACTGGGAGTCCTGAAAGCATCGTGTCAACAGGTCGGTCGAGTGCTTGTCCTTGAATTTCCCCCCTTTGTCTCAATAATTGATCTTCTATATATATATATAGTAAGTTGACTGATAATATTCCTCAACTTCTTTCTATGTTCACTGGGAGACCTGAAAGCATCGTATCAACAGATTGTGGGTGTAACGTCCAGGCCCCTAGACACGGTTCTTGTAGATACCACGCGGTGCTTCTTGCCAGTGCCCATACACAAATCCCCCCCCTTTTTCCATCTCCTTCCGTATTGTGAGGTCGATTATGTATATGTATGGTCCATTTGAAAAGTCTTTTCTTCTAAAGTGAAGTATTCTACTTGATAGCGAGTGTGATTTATGAAGACGTATTTTCTAACATACAGGGTATTGCAAACGCTTTGAAGTTTAAATAGAATCATTCTTATACAACCTCTCATATGTATAACTATATCAATTTATGTAAACCATTGGGAAAATTAGGGTGAATATACTAGATTTATAGTAATTTTTGGTGATAAGTTGTGACTCGCTGAGTTAGAGCCACGAGTCCATTAGAGACCGTGGAAGTGCAAGTCACGCCCGTATTTGAATTATTCTCTTTTTTTGTGTACACTGTATTAGGTTAAGAGATCAAGTTATATGTATAATTAATATATATAAATTATTGATCGGGCATAAATTCATCTGTGTGCAGGATTTTCAACATCTTGTTGAGTGGCAATAACCCAAGTATCTTATCAGCTGTGTTGATTACATGATTAAAAAGCTTTGTACCGTGATATGTTAGTCAGCCCGGTATTTATTTCTGTGGAGAAGAGAATACTATTATCCCAGTTATTCTGGAGGAATCAGAGTCTGAAGAATAATCTGTGTACTTATTTCTTTTGATGGAAGGTTAATTTTATATATTTTATGTTAAGGTTAGTAAATCATAGATTAATAATTTTTCTTATGTGTTTGATCTAAATTCCTCTTGGAAGTTTGATTGTGAGATCGAGTGGCCCGCAAGGTATGTTACTATCTAAAGGATTCACGCACTCTAATCTACTCACGCTACCCTAATTACAGTCTCAAGGCCTCAGTGTCCCATCTTTAACTGTAACGGAACTAATAATTTATTTCCTGGCTAACGCTGGGTGGTGGTAGCCTACTGATATTTTATTTACCTCCACATGTTGGTATTTCTTCCTAGTGTTAGTAAATCAGCGAGGCCTTCTTTAAAATTTTAGGAACTTTTACAGGTGGTAATCAGTTAAAATCTTCATAATTTAAATAGAATAAAAATCTTGAACATTACTCTGGTGACAAAGCTACCATAATTTGTATAATTCCAAATTCCCATTATTACACTGGTGTTATAGCAGTGGGATTTCTTAATTTATATCATAGTCAGATTCTTATCATTACACTGGTGGCAGCGGTGGGATAAATAAAATTTTCTTTATTTAGAGGGACAACCCTAAATTTTTCAGCACGACACTGGTGTCAAAAGCAGTGGGATTTAGATAGATTCGGTAATAACATGCTAGAGGCCCACTTGATTTATATACTGAGAACTCCTAGAGGATAGTATTTTCCATCAAAGTAATAAGAGTGTATTTGAAAGTTCTCATAGTGTGGACCATCATAGCTTATTTAGTAGGTACTTTCCCCCTTACAATAAAACATCCACACACACATCACAAACTTGGGCAGTATGGAGCAGACTGTGACACATCTCTCACTGTCATCTGAAAAAATGGAGGCGAGGTCATATTGGGCAGATGTTGGACCTCCTGTGTGGAGGGGGAGGAGAAACATGGCGCCTGAGGTGCGTTTGGAACTCGTGGTGGAGGAGCTGTTGGATGGGCGTGTGGGCGTAGGGGAAGTTGTGTCCGTGGGGAAGGAGATGCAGGGAGCCCCAGGACGGGTAGGGCCCTGTTGCGGAGGAGAAGAGTGGCTTTTGGAACCCCCGGAAGAAGCCCTTGGGCCTGATCCTAATGTGATGGAGGAGTAACCGCCGCCCTGTGAGAGATGTCCTCCCCAGCGATTTTTTTTTTTTGAAAATGTTGAAGTGTTGATGAGATGGTTATGGTCATATTAAGTTAAGTGCTGGATAGGGAAATGTGTGCGGGTCGGACTGTCTGACTATTGACTGTGGTAGTTCAAGAGTTCAGAAAGAGTTTAATCTCGTGTTTGTGGTTAATCGGAGTATGTGTCATGGGCGTAGCCCAGTTCAGTGGAAATATTATGTTGCTTTAATTCGAGGGGTAACCGGTATCCTCTCAGTCTACAGTCAGCACGGCCTAGAGTGTAACAGTGACTTCAGGACCTGACAGGCGCTTGTCAGTTACTAGGTGGAGAGCTGGAAGCACACGAATGTATGAATGGAGAGCGTGAATGCGATAGTAGGTTGTATGCATGGGAAGTGCCCCTGGGACGATCCTAGCAGCGAGAGTACGGGTTTGCCCAGGTGAGACGACCATGTTATCATTCAGGCAGGAGGATGACAGGAGCACATTTTTTCTACTGAATATTCGGGAGTTCATTGGTGACAGGGAAGCGACCCCCTGGGGTACGCAAATTAGTCGCGGACCGACAGGTGCCACTTATGGCAGTATCAGATAGTGAGAACACTGTCTTAATCTGGAATTCATAGGGTGTTTCACAGTAAAATTGGTTAAGTCTGTCCCGTCCGCACACATGTCTCTAAGAAGTGTAGAAGAATGAGTTGTATGAAGACTTATGATGTTCAATTTTTTTTTTTTCTGGAGGATGGACTCGTGTAATGCCGTAATTTTAAGGTTAGTATAAGTATAATATAAGTTAATGTAAGTGTAGTTTAAGTTAGAGTAAGTGTAATGTAAGTGTGGTTTAAGTTAGTGTAAGTGTAATGTAAGTGTAGTCCTGGACCCCTGTTTAATTGATACAATGTATAGGAAATGGTCATCAAATTCATATTTGGGCTTGTTCCTGGTTAATATATAGCAGGAGTGGAATATTATTAATAGGTAAGACCATATGGAGCGAGATGGAAGTGCAAAGCATGATCTGTTTTTGATAAAGAGGCAAGGAAAGTTAATTTGAGGTAAAAATTCGCGATAGTTTGTATTTACACTTTGAATTCAGAATTTTGTAGCTAGGTTTGGTATTATCATCTTTTTATACTATATAATAATGAATTTGAGCTTAGGTAAAGTCTGATTATTGATTATAGTCATTAGTAGCCGCGAAATTTATTTTCACTGTCACCAAGTCACGTAGACCGGACAACTGCGACACATGTTTACAGTTAGATAAAACTCGTGAGTTTAGGCTTCGGTAAAAACTGTCAGACCCATATGACTGCCACAAAATTTTGAACATCATAAGTCAGTTCATCTAAGTATGGCGAAAGTGAATTCCTTGTTGCATATTCTTTGTTAGTTGTTATAGTAAGTAATCTGAAGAGTAATAAGTCGAAGTCAGTTCCGGTGTTGGGACAACAGCAAGCGAGCGCGAGTGTTCTAGACGGGGACGATCACTGGGAGTCCTGATGTAATGGCGAGAATTTTGCATTCTTCATAAAATAAGTAAATCCCACCGGACTGACACCAGTGTAATGCCGTATCACTTTGGGCATTATTGGGAAATTAAATTACCTAATCACACTGCGTTTGCCGCCAGTGTAGGGGCGAGAATTTACATTGCCCATAGGATATCAAGAATAAGGCCTCATTAATAATTAAAATTATTTGGTATCGCTGCCACCACCCAGCAGTTGCCGGGAAAAAAAAAGAATTAATGTTATTTATGGTTTAGTCCCATTCGATGGAAGAGGGACAAGGCCTATGTCAATAACATGGTAACGTGATCATTTTAGAGGAGAGCGTGGTTCTTTAGATGAACATGCTTTGTGGGCCATCCTGTTTTACTTGTACTACCCCATAGGATTATAACCAAACACACTTGTCTATTATCTACTTATCTATATTAATGTCCTTAATTACACAGCAATGATATAGTTTCAAACCAGGTTTAATTACTAGATCTTAATGAATCACTTGTCTCCATTACGACAGAATAGTTGACAGAATGCAAGATCTATTCCACACAGTTCAAAAGCTTCTCCCGACTGCACCATAGAAAACCTTTACAACAGGGGTAACTCCCATAAACTACTCCACGCACGGTCGCACAAGGACTCGTGGCAAGACCCAGTTACAACGGTTTACTTCAGTTCTAAAGGAATCAACCTTATTTTACCTGGGTTACACCACATGACATATCCAGGAAAAATATACTTAATCAAAATTATTACACTATTGAACTCTGTGCTCACAGCACTGCACACGGCGGGACAATACACTTTTCCGCCTTCTCACACCTTTAACCAACATATTACATTTGTTTTATAAGAAATTAGCTTACTAAGTGGACCAACCGACTTTGACTATACTGTGCATTGGAAATAGACTATGTGTAAATTAGTGTAAAGGGCTTTCGGGCACTGGACTTGTGACTCTCAAACAATGGCCTGCGCAGATTCCACGACCCGACGCCATTTGCCGGCTCTGAAACACGAGCGTCCACTCACAATGAAGTCTTTCTCGAGAGTCAGGGGTTTGATAATATGCTCAGATATCTTACTTTAATTATAGTTATATCAACAACTAATTATGATGACGTATAAGAGAAAAAATACTGTAAGTTCTCGGAGCTTTACCTGAAACACGAGCGTCCACTCACAATGAAGTCTTCTCGAGAGTGACGCTCCTCGGGCACGCAGAACTCACGCCCGCGAATACCCGCTGCGATCGCACTGTTTGGCTCTAACTACAAACAGTTACGTTACAGTCACCAGGTTATAACATCGCACCAGAATTTGCATTAAACACGTACGCATTACTCTACTTATAAAAATATGACTTATGATGATTTAAATTTTGTGGCTATAGCATAGGTCTAACAATTTAACATACGATGCCTGAAATCACGGTTTGATACACTTTCTCTTTGTTTCGCCCGCGGCACTAATCAACAACTGAAGTCTGTGCCAAATAAATTAATTTTCGCGGTCATCTATGTGAATAATCAATAATCAGACTTTACTTAAGTTCTTAAACAACGTTATTCAGTAGAACAATACGGCTACACTAGCCTAAGTACAAAAATTCTGAATTCTAGTTATAAATATGACTACTCGCCAATATAAGCACCAAATTAACTCTCTATGCGGTTCAACTGAGGCCAGATGCCTGCCCGTCCTGTCCAGTTGCTTTCACTAGTAAAATCAAGCCCAAAATACGATTTACAAAGTCCACTTCACACTTTACTTTTCAACACGGTCCAGAATATACACTTATCACTTACATAACCTAATGTAAATCACATATATTGCATACTTAACCTATACTTATACTAACTTAAATTACTCTTATACTACCTATCTTATATGTAAAAAAAATGGCATTACAAATGGTGAGGTGGTGGGGGTGTTGGGAGGGTGGGTGGGGTGCACTGGTGCAGCGTGGAGGGGGTGGTGTGGGTTGGGTGGTGTGGGTAGGATGTTGGAAGCATGGTGGTGTGGGCGGTGGTGGCGAGTGAATTGCTTGGCACAGTGGTGTGTATGGTGGCGGAGGTGTGGTGGTGCAGGCGGAAGGGTGAGGTGAGGCTGCCATGGAGGGAGGAGAGGTAGGTAAGGAGGGGGAGGGGGAGTGAGGTGAGGTTGTGGAGGAGACGGTGGAAGGCGCGTAGGAGGAGGAAGGCGTGAAGTAGAGAGTGTATGAGTCAGATGGTGAGCTAGGGATTATGGGGGATGACGAGGCAATGGGGCCGGTGAGTTTAGGGGGCGAGGTGGGAGGGGATGCGACAGCTGTGTAGGGTCGCACGTGCCTGTTGTGGTAGGTGCAGTGGGTGTTGTGATAATTAATGGTGACTTGGTAAGGGTTGGGGACGTGGCTGACTGTGTAGGGCCCGGAAAGCGAGAGGCTAACTTGCTGGGGGTTGGAATTTGTGCCACCACTACTAAATCTCCTGGCTTGTAGGGGCTAGACATGGTTACGTCTGGCTGCAGGTCTTGCTGTTTCTGAAGGTGGTGGAGCCTTCTTCTGAGATGGTGAAGGGGGTCGGACATTGGGGACGTGGAGGGGGGTTTGAGGTGGTGTTGTAAGGGTAGGAGAAGAGGGGCTTCCCAAAGATACATTCCTGGGGAGAGATGCCATCGTCTCAGGGGCAGAAATTAATTCCCCACTGTATGACCTTGATGTGGGCGGGCCAGTCTTCGTTCTTTGTTTCCTCTTTGCGGGTCTGCACTTGGTTCAAGAGGGTGCAGTGGCTCCTCTCGCATATTCCGTTTCCTTGGGGCCACTAGGGAGAGGAGTGGGAGAGCTGGTATCCAAATATGGTGGTGAGTTCCTGCCATATATTACTAGTGAATTCTGGCACATTGTCTGAATGCAGCGCCTGAGGGATACCAAAATACAGGAAGACGTGGTGGACGAGGGCTTCGGTTACTGCCACAGAGTAGTGTTCCTTGGCTGGGCAGGCGATGAGGAATTTCGAGTAGGTGTCCACAAACGTGATTATATATTGGTAGTGGGCTTTAGGGGGTAGAGGGCCTACTACATCTATGCCCAGTAGTTGCCAGGGTTTGTGGGCTGTGAGTTTTCCTGTCGGGCCGGGCGTGCGTGTGATGTCCTTGCCTAGGGTGCAGGCCCGACAGTCTTGAATGAGGTTGGAGGGGCCTGGGGTCCAGTAGGTGACCTGAAATACCTGTAGTAGCTTTTTGGTGTCCAGGTGTATGCCATTGTTGGAGTGGAGGTGGGTCAGAGTATTTAGGGCGGTTTTGGGATTGAGCACGATGTGTCCCGTCTGGGTGAAAAGGTAGTCACCCTGTTGATGAAGTTTGGTGAAGATTTGTGGGGGCATCCTGCTGGGGCGGTCTTGATTCCACCATTGTTGTATAAGATCTGGCTCAGTACGGATGAAACGCACCGAAAGTTGGGACAAAGCGTCGGCATTTGTGTGGAGTTTGCTGGGACGATAGGAGATCTCGTAGTGAAATTCTTCTAGTGTCTCCCTCCACCAGATGAGCTGCGCATTCTGGGTGTTAGATTGGCAGAGCCTCTGGAGAGATTGATGGTCTATGATGATAGTGCCCTTTGTGCTAGATACGTAGGCCCAGAAGTGCTCGAGTGCCCAAACTATGCCGAAGGCATTCGTGCTTAGTGGCAGCATAGTTTCTCTCCGCTTGGTTGAGAGTACAGCTGGCACAAGCAATGATACGTTCTCACCCTTCCTGGAGCTGGGCGAGGACGGTGCCGATTGCTACGAGGGAGACATCCGTGTATAGACGGAAGGGCAAGGAATAATCAGGAAAGGCAACGATGGGGGCGATTATGGGCCAAGTCTTCAGGGTGTTGAAAGCGGAGACTCGTTCCTCCATCCATATGAAGGGTTCGCCCTTTCTGGTCATATCATGGAGGGGCTTGGCAATGTCCGCGATGCCTTTGACAAACCGTCTGTAGCAGGAGGTAAGCCCTAAGAAAGCTCGGACTTCGTGTACGTTTTTAGGTAGGGGGAGGTCCGCAATGGCGCGGAATTTGTCGGGAATGGGGGCTATCCCTTCCTGGGAGATTATATGTCTCACGAAGGCAACAGAGTGTGCTGCCAGGACGCATTTGGAAGGTCGAAGTAGTTTGTCAGATGCATATGAAGACCTGCTTGAGGTGATGGAGATGGTCAGGCCAGGTCTTACTAAAAATGATGACATTATCCAGGTAAGCTAGGCAAGTCTCTCAGGTGAGGCCACCGAGCACGGACTCCATGAGACAAGAGAAGATGGCAGGGACGTTGCACAGTCCGAAGGGAAGGACATTAAACTCGCAATGTTTCCCATTGCTCGTGGAGAAAGCTGTTTTCCCACGATCGTCCAGGTGGACCAGGACCTGCCAATATCCTGATTGGAGGTCAAAGGTGGAGAACCAGGATGTCCCATAGAGAGAGTCGAGGGAGTCGTCTATCCTGGAGTGGTGTGGCGTCCTTGGTGGTGAAGTCATTGAGGCGTTGGTAGTCCACACAGAACCTCATAGTCATGTCTTTCTTTTTGACGAGAACGACGCGGGAGGATCACGGGCTGTTGGAGGGTGAGATAACGCCGGCATCTAGCATCTCCTGGACCTGCCGGTCCTCCTCAGCTCATTACTTAGGTTTTTACGTCTTGATGGTTGGCAAATGGGTGGTCCTTCGGTGTGGATCTCGTGGGTCAGGTAGGTTTTTTTTTTTTTATGTATCTGACTCTGGGCATAGGCTTCACAGCCTGCTGTCAAGGCCCATCAATCCTCCTACATACCATACACCTCTACATGTCACCACTTTGGAGCCAACGCCCACTGTCCATATTGAATAGATGCTAGGGCTGTCTCATACAGGACTGGTGTATTGGTATTAGCGGGGGTATTATTATGACATGTCAGCGGGTCTTCTGGTAGATCAGTAAAGCCTGGTTTTAATTAAATTCAAATCTTTAATCTGTTCCCTGCCCCAGCCGGGATTTGAACCTGAGTCCATTAGGACTGCAAGCCACCTCTCTACCGATTGAGGTTGTGTGGCCAATATCTACTGGACCTGACACGAATAAGTCCTGAAAGTCCAGGAGTAGGTGTTGGAGGCTGTCTGCTTGGTGGAGTGAGAGGTGAGGGGGCAGGGGGGGCAGGGAAGAGGGAGTGAGGTGGTGTGCAAGGCTCTGCCTCCTCCATTTCTCCCACCACTAATCCTCTGGGTAGAGTGAGGGGAGTGGTGGAGACATTCGCGACGTGCACCGCGTCACAGTGGGGGGGAAGGAAGGTGGGGGAGAGTAAGCAGGAGGAAAGGGTTCCAGGGGAGTAGGGTTGGGGAGAATAGGATGGAGGTCCCGGTGGGTCTATTTAAACGTAGCCAGGCCTTGTGGTGAGGGGGGGATGGTTAGGGTGGAGGCGATGGTAGCGGGGAAAGTGGTGTGGGGTGGGGGGAAGAGGGGCGCTAGGGATGGGGGCTGAGGAAGGGGGGTATGCACGTGCAGAGGGGCTGGGGGCTGGAGTCTAGAGGCTGGTTAAATTGAAGGCAACGCTCATAGCAGTCGATGTTCCTTCCGAGTTTATGAAGGAGGTCCAGCCCCAGGTATCCGTCATATGCATGGCAGGATGAGTTGAAAATGATGAATTGGTGGAGTGCAGAGACCTGTTGATGGGGGTCTGCACGTAAGGGCCCGAGTCTCCCCACGTATGGGTAGGAGGCCATCCCCTGGATCCACAAGGTGAGCTGAGGTGGGGAAAAGTGGGCCGGAGTAAAAGTGAGTGTAGAGACAGAACCTGGCCGCTCCCGTATCGACCAAAAACCTCACCTTTACCCCACTCAGTCTCATCTTGTTATAGACTGGGGGGCGGTATTTCTGTGAGGTGGCCCCCACAACTGTGGGAAGGTGCAGGAATGGTCCTAAAAATCCAGCTGCTGGGGTGTATCGTTGTCCTCGGGTTCCGTGTCCCCAGGGATGGTGCAGGTGGCCGTTGGGGATTCGTCCTCATTGCCCTCGTCGTCCAGGGATGAGACCTTACTGCGCCCCTGGGCGGTTGTGTTGTGTCGAGCAGCCTTGAGCTGCTCCTGAATGTCGTGTCGTGGAGGGGACATTTGTGGCTGCATGCTGTGAAATCCCAAGGATTGATGGAAATCAAGTTGTTTTCTCTAGTGTCGGGGTGCTTGTGTGAGGGGTGGGCCCTGGAGATAGAGGGTGCTGATGGAGGACTTGGCTGGACTGGAGGTGGCCGAGGGTTGTGTGGCAGTGCTGTTTTCTGTGTGGGGAATTTGCTCACAACGCCAATCTGTTGTGGGAGGGTACGGACAGCCAGGAGGCAACATACGAGCTGGATATCTTTGTCCAGGTCTCCCGTGGGGTCATGTATGGTGAAGTGCTCCCTGAAAGGGGAGGATCCTGATCACGGTGTTGAAGACATGTTGCTCCCGGGTTTCCTTACTATACTCCGGGTATGCGGCGGTGACGAGTCGCCTGGCCTGGACGAGTGAGTCATCGAGGTTTCCATCGTAGGTTAGGGAGTCAAGCTGTGATAATGCCACGACTTTCCCTAACGAAGGAGTGACTGCTTGGGTCACTAGTTTGGTGAATTCCACCCATGTCAGCTCCGAGATGATTTTTGGTGCAATAGTGGCTACTACTTTGCCCAGAAATGGCAGAGTTACTGCTATTCTTTGCCTATCTGTGTTGAACCCCATGTCCAAGAGTGGTTTGACTATTTCTAGGTATGTGTGGATGTCATCTTGGTCAGGGTCGAACTTAAGTATTTGAACGTGAGGTTTTATCGCCATTTTGCCGTGATTTCCCTTGTTCCTTGTTGCCACCCACTGGGCCAAGAACCACCGCTAGCCACCAGTGTTGTGCAGCGTGTTTTGAGGGACGACTACTCGCTCCTTACACATGGCACCTAGAGCGGGGTCCTCTATCTAGACCGGGTCGGGTATACTTAGGGCAACTTAGAGAAACAGGGCATAAAAACACCAGGCAACAAACCTTACATGCATATTACCTTAATTCTGGACACTAGACACAATATAATACAATGGCACACAATACACAAGAAACAGTACAATAGCATGGACAGGGCCAAGGGACTCTGGGACAGATGATGTAGCCGTAGGTTGCTTCTGGGATAGGCCCGGCGTCTGGAGGTCCCAGAAGGGAAGGCGGCCTTCGTCAGGAGGCTGGCTGGTGCTGGGTTGCCCAGGGGGCCCTCGTCAGGAGGCCGGACTACCGGTGGTTCGCCTGAGGCCCTCATCAGGAGGCTGGGCAATCGCTGGGCCGTCTGGAGCCTTTGTCAGGAGGCCGGTTGTCACTGTGTCTGTCATCCGGGGCCTTTGTCAGGAGGCCGGTTGTCACTGTGTCTGTCGTCCGGGGCCTTTGTCAGGAGGCCGGGCTGCCGTTGGGTCATCTGGGAGTGTTCTGTGGGGCAGTGTGGTAGGGGCACCCGTCACTGGGGAGCCCGAGGGTTGGGCCTAAGGTCTGGGCCCGAACAGAGAGAGCAGGGGCACCTGTCAGTGCCCGATCTGCCCTGCTGGTCGTCGTTGGGTGAAGTGGGGGAGGTCACACCCCGGAGTCCTGGGGATGTCCCATGAGGTCAGTGGGCTGCGGTCTCTAGCTGGCTGGGCCTCCATCAGGGATGATCTGTGGCGTCCTGCTGGTGTAGAGTCTATCAGGGTTGGGGGCGGCCGGGGAGCTGGTTGTAGGGCAAAAACCTCAGGTATCAGGGGGCCTCTCCAGACCTCCTCCAGCTGCTGCTCCTCTGGGAAGGTGTCACTGGACAGGGAAGGGGTGAGGAAACCCGCCTTGTCACCGGTGGGGACAGACAAGCCCGGGAAATCCTCAGGAGGGATAGGCACTGGGATAGGGGGTGAGGGGAGGCACGTAGCCGTTGCCAAGTCCCCTAGAACACGGAGCTCAGAGGGGCTGGTGACCGTCACCTCCCTCGTGCGGCTGGTGACCGTCTCATCCCTCGTGCGGCTGGTGGCCGTCACCGAGGGTCCATGCCCCTGGCTGGTAGTGGGCGACGTGCGGCTGGTGTCTGTCACGCCCACAGGTGCAGCTTGTGGCTGTCACCCAAGAGCCGTGCCCCACGAGGACTACACCCCGGGTGCGGCTGGTGGCCATCACGGGGCTGCAGGTGCGGCTAATGGCCGTCACCAAGGTGCAGCTAGTGGCCGTCACCGATGTCCTATTTCCCTTAGGGGCCGCAGGGATGATGCGGTTTGTGGCCGTCACTTCCACGCAGGTGCGGCTAGTGGCTGTCACCCAAGTCAGATCCCTTCTGCTGGAGCCAGACGAGGTGCAGATAGTGGCCGTCACCAGAGCCCTCTTCCCTGGAAGGTATTTACTCTGAGAATGCCTCGTGGCCGTCTCTCCCTGTGTGTGGCTAGTGGCTGTCACTCGGTATGATGGAGGGAGGGAAGCAGCAAGAGCGCAGCTGGTGGCCTTCTCGGGGATGCTGTCTGGGGCTGAGGTGTTAGCCCCACCCTGAACCTGGTGAGGGCTGGTCCGGCTGAGGTGTAATGTGCCGTGACTGCTACCTCCCAGGTGAGGCACCTGAGCGCGAAAGGATCATAGGGCAAAGGTAGAGGTAGGCCCGTCTCGTGCTGAGCCCACGCTCACTGTTGTAGCCTTTTGGTTGTCTCCTCCTAGGGTTGGGGTCATACTTGGGTGGAATGTCTCGGCAGCATGCATTTCAGTTACACTGATAGAAGGACTTCAAATTATGAATCGTACTTATTCAGAATAATCGAACGAGACGTGGCCTACTTGCGAGTGGAGGACTTTTCAAATGATACAACTGAGTCAGCACTAACAGCACCATCTGACAGAATTCCAGAGGTCTATACATCTGATACTTGCGTCTACACTCGGCTGAAGTGCGGGGTTTGGTCCGCGCCTCTCACGTGTATGTGTGATGTTGTTCATGTCCCTAAGTGCCTCCATTCCATGAGATGGGATATCTTGGATCATGATGAGCATGGTTGTCTTAGTTTGTTCTAATTTCCATTTTGCTAACTTCATGATTTCGGTCACTTCCTTTGTTATGTGCTTCTGAAACAGAACTTCTTATCATAACTTCCGGTGTCCTCAGTGGTTTGGCAATGTTCTCCAACAATACCGGTAATTCATATAAGATGTCCAAACTAATTTCAGTACCCATGATACCTTTCACGAATGCTATTGAGGCCGTTGGGGCTATGAGGCATCCTTGCCTTACTGTATGTTGAGTGTCTAAGCGAGCTAATCCTCTTACTATATAGATGAGAATCCATGGTATAAGTCCCCTCATTGTTACCTACCAAGAAAAAAAAAATCTATTAATTAGCTAATCCAGTCATGCTGAGGTCGATGATAGTGATGATGAGCATTACTACTGGCTTAACTTTGCTCGTAGTTTCACTTATAAAAGGAATTTAAATCGATACCTAGCTCATGTAAATGCTGTATTGTGGCATTTGGAGCAACAGTTGCACCTATTTTTGTTTGTCTGTTATGCGATCTTAATTTATTTTTGCATGTATTGATTTCTTCTAGTTTATTTTCATCGTTAGTGTTCGGTTTTTCGGTGGTGTCCAAGGTTGCATAATTGCTGGCTAAATTCCTTGGGATCCTTTTTAAATGATCAACAAGAATTTGTTTTTCTTCGCCACTCAGCAGTGACCTAATTACTACCTTGTTTGCTGTCTTCTTTAAAGAGGAAAAAATATATTTCCTGCGTGCCCTGTTAGTTTCCACCTGCGTTATCAATGTTTATTGTTATGCTGCGTGTTTTAGGGTGCGACTTCTCGTCCCTTATACACGGAGCCTGGAACGGGGTTCTCTTTCTAGACCGGGTTGGGCTCTATTAAGGCAATCAGAGGGAACAGGGCATAAAAAGGCAGGGCAACAACCTTACACGTATATTACCAACAAATTACAAACTCTGACACAACATGAATACACACTTTACAAGAAAATAGTTATAACACACAAAAATAGACAGAACCAGGGGACTTGGGGGCAGGAGAGGGCTGGGGCTGGTTGGCGGCCTGCGTCAGGATGCCCCAGGTCGTCTGGACTTCCGGTGGCTGACTGGGGGCCTACCCGTGGAGTCTCGTCCGGGAGTTATCAGAGACTGGGCAGGAGAGAGTGGGCCCTTCCACAGGAATACGGGGGGAGAGGGGCTCGGGCTTAAGGGCTGGGCCTGAACAGGGTCAGGAGGCGTGCTTGCCTAAGCTTACTCCGGGGGCGTCGCTTGGGGCTGGAGAGGTCTCGTCCTGGGGTCCTAGGGATGTCTCGACTGGTCCCAGGGCTGCGGTCTCATTGCTGGGCCTCCGCCAGGTCTGGGCAGCGGCAGCTTGATGTGACAGAGTCCGACAGGGACTGGGGTCGCTGGGGGTCGAGGGAGAGGGCTAGGACTCCCAATACCAAGGGTCCTTGCCAGGCCTCCTCCAGCTGCTGGTCGAGGGCGAGGACGTCTCTGTGGGGAGAGAGTGTGAGGGCACTTTCTTGTGCCCCTTCTTTTAGTGGAGCGGCAGGGTGGCCGTCTCCTAGGTGCGGCGAGGTGGCCTTCACCTTCCCTCCTTTTATGGAGTTAGAGCAAGGGCGGCTAGTGGCCGCTCTTCCCCGTGCGCGGCTAGGTGGCCATCACCCGGTGTGAGCACGTGCGGCAAGGTGGCCGTCACTCTACCTCATCACCCGGTGTGAGCACGTGCGGCAAGGTGGCCGTCACTCTACCTCATCTCCCTGTGTGCGGCTAGATGGCCGTCACCCGGTGTGAGTACATGCGGCAAGGTGATCGTCACTCTTCCTCCTTTTATGGAGTTACAGCGAGGTGGCCGTCTCCTCCTCATATGCGGCAAAATGGCCGTCACCCAGTATGGCTGAGGGAGGGAAGCAGCAGGTGGGCGGCTAGTGGCTGACTCCAGAATGCTGTCTGGGGCTGTAGGAGTAGCTCCACCCTGAATCTGGCGATGGCTGGTATGGTAGAGGTGTAATGAACTGTTACTGCTACCTGCACGGTGGTTCATCTGAGCGCGAGAGGGGCGCGAGGGAGAGGTACAGGTGTGCCCGTCTTGAACGGAGCGCGCGCCGCTCACTTCCGCTCCCTGGGTATCTCCTCCTCCTGGGGTTGTTGTCTCGCCGTTACCCTCCAGCCACTGCACTGGTATATATTTGTCCGGGGGATGGGCTCTGCCCCCCCCACGCCAGCGTCCTCTGTCGCCATGCAGAGGACGCCCCCTTGTTATTATGGGGGGATGGGCTCTGCCCCCCCCCCCCGCACGCCAGCGTCCTCCGTCGCCATACAGAGGACGCCCCCTTGTTTATTTACTGCCATCCTCTGACGGGCTCTCCACCCCGAGCCCGTGCCACACCAGTGTGGCGAACCTTTAAAAAAAAAAAAAAAGTCTCGCCCAGGTAAGGTTGATGGGGAGCTTCGATATTTCACCGTGTAGCCATGCCTGCATTTCATTTATAATTTTCTTTCATTTTTTCTGCTTATTTCTCATATTTTGTTCAGCCACGTCAGCTTCCTGGATCCTATTACCACAAACTGAAGGCACGTAGCCATAGTGGGATGGTGTTTGGTAGAACCTCTTCCTTCATCCTCTGTGTCTTGTGCCTAACATTCTGTGATGGAATGTCCCTAAACAAATAGAGGGTTACCTTACAGAAAATAGCATTTTATGAATGTATATATTAACAGGAAAGCTTTAGGGGGGCTGACAACTGAGACAGAGACGTGTCTCATACATCTTAAACACCACACACGATCACATAAATCAAGAAACAACTGAACAGGTACGGTTCTACTGCATCTTCACAGGCATTTTACACTGTTGCCTGTGATTCATTCTGTAATAAACCATTCGCTGTACACACAGGGTATGTCAATTGGTTCAGTAATGGAAAACAGAGTTAAAACTGATGACTTGGAAGTTAATATCAATGCCGATAACCTGTGGGGTGATGCAAGAAAGCATTTTCCCTCCACTAGTATTCTTATATAAAAGATATAGAGGTAAGTGTTGACAGTTGGCTATTATATACGCATATGCAGACGATGTAGCCCACTTCTCGCATCAGGAAAAGTTCCCAGGATGGTGTCAGACACTTAAAAAAAAAAAAATGTTGCTCATGGCTGGTGGACAACAGATTTGAGAAGCGGGATTTGTTAGATAGGAAGTACTGGAAGGTTCTCAGCATTTCTCGTATTTTTCAGTTACGTCTAAGAGTTGCCAGTTAGGTATATTGAGTGGAGGTATATTGTAAAGTTATGCATTAAATTTTATGCTCTTTTTCTCTATACTGTTTCTTATGCACTGTGTTTTTAATGCGCGACTTCTCACTCCGTAAGTACACAGGCTCAAACCTCAGGTTTACTGTTGTCTTAAGGCACGACTCCTCACACCATAAGTCACTGGCACAAGCTTTCGGGGTCCTTTACTACACGACCGGGTTAGAACCATTTACCAAAGGAACAGGGCAAAAACACAGGCAAACCAGTACAGCACATATATTAACCAGATTTGGGAAAACAATACAATATGGAGTACTACACGTGGCACTTGCAGAGATCACTTACAATAACTTATAGTAATATACAGAATAGCAGAGTGGCATACTGGGAATGATGAGTCTGTGGTTCACTACGTGTCCGTGCTTGGGGTACACAATAAGTTCCGGCCTTTTTTTTGCCTTACACACGCCTTCCAGAGGTTTCTCCCTCGTATCACTGTGGGGAACACTGAACCTAGACTCGATTACGAGTTTACTGAGAGTCACTGTAGAAATCACTGTTGTGTTCACTCATAAAATGGGGAACACAAGAACACTGGGGAGGAGAGGGGAGGGAGTTGTTCACTGAGGGAAGGGGGAGTACACAGAAATCACTGAGAGAATCAAGTATATCCACACTGAACAAGGAGTGAAGGCAGGAGTGAGAGAGAGCTCTCACGCTCTCTGGACTCCAGTCAGGTGTCGGCCTAGTATAGGAGGGAGGCCTGCAGGGGGTGATGGAGTCACCTCGCGTCAGGAGGCAGCCTCGGGAGTTCTTGGGCCCTCAGGACTAGGGCTGAAAAGGTCCAGGAGGCGAGTGGCCCGGCAGAAGGCCCGGGCTGTGGTCGGGGTGCGGGGAATGCCAGGTGCCTCAGGGGAATCCAGAGAGGAGGACGTTCCCCTCGTGGGTTGAGGGCTGCGGTCTCGGGAGGAGGAGGAGGCCGTCAGGAGTCGCTTGCAGCCTGGGTGCCCCTGGGAGTCCGTCAGCGACGGCCGTCGGGAGGAGGGCAGCTGGGCAGACCGGATCCCTGTGTCATGTCCACCACACGCTGGACCTGTAGGGGAGAGAGAAGGACGTCTCGCTCAGCCAGAGGGTTGGGACGAGCCAGAGACTTGCTCCCCTTTGGGAGTCTCCGGCTTTGTGGAGGAGGGGGAGCTGGAGCTCACGCTCTCAGCCTGGCAGGCCTGACAGGCACCGCTGTAACTCCACGCCAGGAGAGGAGGAGATCTGGTGGATGATCCTTGAGCCTGGCAAGCCCAACGGGCGTTGCCGAGGCACCCTGACGGAGGGGAGAGAGGGGGAGATCCGGCGGGTGCTCTCTGAGCCTGGCAAGCCCGACGGGCATTGCCGAGGTGCCTCTTGTTCTGAGAGCGGCAGGAGGGAGAGATCTGGCAGATGCTCTTGGTGGGGCAGGCCCGGTGGGCACTACCTCGCTCCTGATGGGGGTCTGGCGCAGCCACGGCATACCCGGTGGGTGGCACCACCGTGGTACATCCGGCGGATGCTACCACGTCTTTGCTCCTTGTCCCAGGGCTGGCAGGAGGGATCCAGCAGACGCCCTCACACAGGTTTGCCCGGCGGGCTCAATCATGTTTCTGCTCCTGGGGGAGGGTAGCAGACAGGGAAGAACCGGCTGTCGCTCCCTCACCAGCAATTCTGGCGGAAGTTGCTGGGCCGCTGTGTGGGGATGCTGAAGAGCAACTCCCACCCCGAGTCTGATGAGAGCTGGTGCGAGTGGAGAGTAATGCTCCCGGACTTCTACGTCGGGTCCGGTCCGGTTGCGGGTAAGAGGGGCTTATGGGAGAATGAGGTAAGCCGTTGTGGCCTGGAAGGCCGATTCACCTGTGAGGTGAACATTTCCTCCCTGTTTTGGTGGTTGGTGGTGTCATTGTCGGTGTGCATTTTACCGTTTTTAGTTATATGATTGTTAAACTATGTAATTTTTATCTCAGTTTGTATGCTAAATAATGTTGAGTGTTACACAGTGTAAGAAAACTCTGGATATTTTCGATGTCTCCGACTTGGCAACTGTTGCTTTTCCGAGAATGTAGTAGATCATTCTAGTGTAAAAAGAGCTTATATAAGGATGGGGAAGGGACTGGAGGAGTTTCAGTTCAGTTTGAGTTTAGTTCAGTGTCAGTTCAATGTCAGTATAGATTTTATAGCTCCAGTACTTGTTAAATCAGTGAAGTGAAGTTGGCAAGCATTAAGTGCATTTATTTGGATAATAAAGACGGCAAGCTTAACCCGTCACGTCCCGACCGATTTTCAACCTACGATACCACAAAATCCTGAGCATTTTTGGGAAAAAATTTTATTGGCTCAAACCTTTGCTTTTGGTGAGAAACATCGAAAATTCATAGAGAAATCGCGACCCTGTGCTTAAAACTGTTGATACAGGTGTCATGCAACCTTACATTTTCCTTCTTTTTCAGGGTACCTGGCTAAAGAAAACGAACTATGGAACGGTTAACTAATTCAAGCCACTTTCAGTTACGTATTTATTTATGTATTTGGTACGAATTTATGTGTAGTAACAGACTATATTGGTTTTAACACATTTATATAGGCAATAGAAGCATTGTTCAGTCACCAAACACATTCACATATGGCACCTTATCAATTCTGTTTGTTTCTTGCTCTAGCTTCTTTATTTCTTTGTCCTCCACCTCAGGAATCACTTTCCCCGTGAATTTCGTTATTGGAGAGACCGTGGGGCAACATACCTTTACTGACCAGCTTACTGCTAACAGGTGAATTGCCCAGTGTGGGGGGAAGCGGGGGTTAGGTGGGGCCAGGCAGTATCCCCATTTGACAGCAGGTAGAGGAAGGTCTCCCACATATGCCTACCAAAAATCACCTATGAAACTTGAAAATTGTGCAAATTATAACCCTTGCAATTGCGCGACGTACCCATACGTCGATGGTTGTAGCTGTGACAAAACCGCGACGTATCCATACGTCGATGGGATTCCTCGGGTTAAGAAGCCAGTGTTTATTTCCAACATCTGAGCCGATCCTGTTGTTGCACACCGAAAGGCTGACCTGCTGACCTTAGGAAGGACAACTCACTGCGCAACATCCTTCCTATACTGAACTACCTCTGTTGGAGCCTGCGGCAGTGTGGGACGGGGTCTAAGGCAGAGTCCCTGAGCTCCAAAAGTGCTTCTCTTATATGCCCAGGTTGATATCTGACTGCCTCTGCACTTTTTACTCGGCTTTCCCATCTGGTATCTGACCAAGATTTCAGAGTGGTTTTAACATAGTTTAAAAGAATATTCCACCTCTGAGTGGAGGTTGAGAACGATGTAAATAACTTCGTTAAATATCCAAAGCAACCAGTGCCATCTGGAGAGCTCTTGACATCATAAGCTACCATCAAATTTAAACTGTGGGCACCACACTAGACAAACAAGGCCCTTGAGTTCCGTAGAAGAAATATGGCTTGAACACCTTTGATGTTTCCTCTCATATTAGCTCCATTATCGTAAGACTGGCCTTTACAATCTTCAAATGAGATGTTTAGTTGCTCTAGTCTTTTTAGAATGAGGCATGATAAACTTACTCGTATCCCTGTTGACTTCTCTACCTCAAGGAACCCCATGAAATGTTTCTTTATTAATGGCTTGGCTGCAAGGGACACTATCCTGATTATGACAGAAAGTTGTTCTCTGTGACTCAGATCAAGGGTACAGTCTAAAACGATAAAGAAATGTCTTGATGCTTTGATCGCTTCCATAAAGAAACGTCTTGATGCTTTGATCGCTTCCACTTTTCTCTCCATTATCTTTGCACTGATAATGTTTATTAGTTCGTTTTGGATTGTTTTGACAAGATAGAGAGTTTGAATGCCTGCAGTACTTTCAACACTGTTTAAATGATTCTTCATAACTGGGTCAAATTTAGCCAAAAGCTCCACTTCCTTGAGAAAATTGCCATTGTCTGGGCAGTTCTGTGCTTCAGTTGACCCTCTTAAAGCCATATTTCTATCAGCTAAAGACTGAATTATTTCCGCTAGTCTTTACTTAGTGATGACTTGACGCACTTGTTCCTCTCAGCGATTACCCATCTCTTGTCTGTCTATTGTTTTTCCCCTTTCAAGGTTGACCTCCAGTTCCTTCCATTTTGCCATGTTTTTAGTGTGTGCTATGCTATTTTCATGTATGTTTAGCAAGTGGCTGGCATTTTTCCAATTATTGATTCCTTCTGCAGGCACTCTAACACACTTCCTAGACAACATGTTACAACAGAAGCAGAGAAGACTATCCTTTTTCTTTTAATACATTAGCCAGCTTCTTTTTATCTTTTCTTCATTTACTTAAACACTGTAAAAATAATCGTGATGACATCTTTTCCCAACCTTTTTTGGAAACGTGAAACTTGGTTCAACCTTGTAAGGTCTTCTTCGAACATACTCTGCATTTTCCTTATTAGATATTAAGGACGGCCAGTCAGCAAGGTCGACAGGAGTAGCACTGACCTCACCATATGAATCTTCAAGCTTTGTTAAAGGCAAAGAAGATTGTGGAGAAAATAAGACTGCTGACTGTGCAGAGGGCGGAAGCTGCCGCGAGTTGTACTGAATCTACTGGCTGTGCAGACGCCAAAAGTAGCTGGGAGGGTGGCACTCATGTATCCATTAACTGTGCAGAGGTGGAAGGGAGCTGGGAGAGTGGCACTGTATCCACTGGCTGTGCAGAGATCGAAGGGAGCTGGGAGGGTGGCACTGTATCCATTATCTGTTGGTAAAAGCGTTGCAGTAAAACACAGTAATGTCATTGATTTGGGGTTCAGGTTGGCCGGATACATAACGTTCGAGATATTTGCAAGTGATATTTTCAAAGTCCTTGTTAGTGTAGCCATTATCTACTACCATCTGGCGTAGATGTTGCAAATCTCGGTTAATAGACTGCTAAGAGGAGCATACTATAATGACCCGTTTAACACGCTCTGATGACACCCCTCTTGTAGTTCTGAACACGTACACCTCTGCAGTTCATACATTTTTCCGTGTTGGTTGGCTTGCGATAGGCATCATTAGTGCTGTCTACCAACACATCCAGGAAAAGGAGATTACCATTGTTGTTAAGCTCAGCAGTGAAGCGTAAGCCAGATATTTCTTCTTGGCATGTCTTTAATTGCACAAGTCGACCTTGATTTTCTGCACACACGAATATATCATCAATGTACCTGCAGTAGATCTGAGGTTTGACATCTCGGTGTTCAAACACCAGGTGCTCTACATGAGACATGAAGGCTTGTGCAAAGAGCACTCCTAGTGGAGTCCCCGTGGCGACACCATCCTTCTGAACATGCAGTTTTCCTTCCGGACACCTGAACGGCGTTTCTGTTGTGCAGGCTTTTAGCAATTTTCCCATGATGCTTCTTGGTATCTCTGGTGGTGGTAGCTCGCGGTGTTGGTTAACGTAGTCCAGGATTATATGAATTGTTCTCTTTACTGAGACACTGATGAATAAGCTCTGTACGTCCATTGAAGCGATAATGCCATTTGGTCTGTTCACCCTCAAAATGTCCACGAACTCCTCTGTTGAACGCAGTGAGTAGTAAGTTGTAGGTATGTAAGGCATGATTATTTGGTTCAATCTTTTTGCAGTGCTGTAATGGTTATATTTAATCGGTTACATTATTAATAATATCAATTTTTTCAGTTGTTCTTGCAGCAATAGTACATTATTAATTTACTGATTTATATTGCACCCCCCAGATCTGTGGCGCCCTTGGCATTTGTGTTTCCAGGAATGGGAAAAGCACTGCGACATGTGTATAGCATCTCAAGGGGAGTACTTTCAAGGGAACCAAAATGGATTTGTTGACAGTTTTGTAATGAGTTTTTTTTAATTAGTTTCGGGAATTTTGGGGTCCCCCCTCGTATATTGTTATGCTGCGTGTTCAAAGTCCAACTTCTTGTCCTTTGATCACGAGCGACTGATTTGGGGTTCTTTTCTAGACCGAGTCTAAAGCATACAACTAGAGGAACTGGGCATAAAAACTCGGGTCAACCAACTTTACACGTATATTACCTTAAGTTCAACACAATACCGAAGACAATATTTATACACTATTTACACAGTACACTATACAGATGAAAGACACAGTCAAGACAGGAGGACTCTGGTTTGGGCTACTGAAGACTTGGGCTGCTCAAAGGTGTTGGCTAGGTGTGGGAGGGGTCTCGTCAGGTGTGCCTTCTCGCAGGAGGCATGGGACCACTGCCAGGGGCCGGGTCGTCCGGAGTGGGATGCTGGGCGGTGTGGAGAGAGGCTCTTCCCTAGTGGGTCCTCGGTGGGGAGTTCAGCTCTCGGGACCGGGGCCGAATAGAGCGATCACTCGCACTTGTCTGCGCCCACTCCTGAAGGAGGATCACTGGCTTATGGGGCTGGGGAGGTCATGCCCCAGGGTCCTGGGGGCGCCCTTGGGTGTCCAGGAGCTGCAGTATCTCTCGGGCTGAGTCACCGTCATGAGCTGCCTGTGGCATCCCTTCCTCCGGGAGCCCGACAGCAGTGGGCGTCGTTGGGGTGCTGGCTGCAGGGCACGGATCCCCAGACTCATTAAAGGGTCTTGCCAGATCTCCTCCAGTCACAACTGCCCCTGGAAACTGCCTCTGTGGGGAGAGAGAGAAGGGTGTCCAGCTTGGCCTCTGGAAGGGTGAGGCAAGCAAGGGACCTCCTCCGTAGGGGAAGTAACAGGGGTCGTGGATGAGGGACGTACGGTGGCCACTCCCTCCCCAGCTTTGACGGTGGCCATCGCTGCGGTTCCTCTAGCCCCTGGGAGAGCAGGTGAAGGGCGTACAGTGGCTGACCCTCCCCCGGCATGGACGGTGGCCGTCACCGCGGTCCTGTTTCCAGTAGAGGTTCCTCCTTGAGAGGCGTCACAGGGGATAGTGGATGAGGGACGAACTGTGGCTGCTCCCTCCCCGGTATGGATGGTGGCTGTCACCGTTGTTCCTCTAACTCCTGGGACAGCAGATGAAGGGCCTATGGTGGCTGACCCTTCCCCGGTGTGGACGGTGGACGTCACCACAGTCCTGGTCTCTGTGGGGGTGGCAGACGAAGGACAGACTGTGTGCCCCATTCTTCCCCAGCATGGATGGTGGCTGTCATGGTTCTGCCCTTCTCTGGGGTCACAGCTGAGAGGCGTGCAGTGGGGTCCTCTCTCCGACGCAGACAGTGGCTGTCATCACAGTGCCGTTCCCAGGAGTGGTTGCAGGTGAAGGGCGTATGGTGGTTGTCCCTTCCCCGGTGCAGACAGTGGCCGTCACTGCGGTCCTGCAAGGGGTAACGGCTGAAGAGTGTAAAGTGGCTGTCTCTTCCATGGAGCAGACAGTGACTGTCTTCGCGGTGCTGTCTGGGATTGTATTTCTACAAGCCCCACCCTGATCCTGGCGAGTGCTTTTTTTTTTTTTTTTTTTTTT
>JAGKTI010002338.1:0-10327 GCA_018397915.1 Birgus latro | reverse complement strand
GGGGGGGGGGGGCAGAGCCCATCCCCCGGACAAATATACACCAGTGCAGTGGCTGGAGGGTAACTCCAGCCACCGGCGAGTGCTGGCCTGGCTGAAGAGTAGTCTGCTGGGGGTGCATTCCCTTGGTTATCTTGGTTGAGGGTAAGAGGGGTGCAAGGTAGTGTGGGACATAGGCCCATCTAGCTCCTGGCTTCCACCTGCCCTATGCGCCTCCCTGTGGTCTCCTCCTGAAGTCGGTGTTTCGCATTTTATGAGCATTTACTGTATGTCAAGAATTTAGACTCACAAAAGTAAAATAAGTCCCACAAAGACGATTCTCAGTTGGACGATTCTTTGCCATCATATGCTGTGATTGACGTTACTAAAATATTATTTGATAATTTCAGTGTGATTAATTATTTTAATAGTAGTTATTATCTACAAATGTTTATCCTAACCAGCAAAACTCTTCATAACTGGGACATAATACTGTTGAGAAGCGGGATTTGATAGTTGGGTAGTCCAGAAGTTTCTCACTGTATCTCATTTCGTACTTCTGTTACGAGTCTGAGTTGCCAGTTAGCCTGCTATTGTGGGCGTAGTTATTTCGTAAGTTGTACATTACTTTTTATGCTCTTTTTCTCAATAATGTTTTATTTATGTGACTGCTTGTTAAATTAATTTGAGTTTGTATGCTAAATAATTTACAGTGTTATGTAGTGTAGGAGAGCTCTGGCGTGTTTCGGAAGTCTCCCAGTTGGCAACCGTTGCTTCTTCTACAGTGTAGAAAACTCTAGAACAATGCAAGCTTATATAAGGATGGGGAAGAGACTAGAGGGAGTTCAGTCAGTTTTCAGTTAAGTTTGAGTGTAGTTCAGTGTCAGTGCAGTATATTCTCGGTACTTGTGAAAACAGTTAAGTGTTACTGAAGTTTGTATATCATCGGTACTTGTGAAAATAGTGAAGTGTTGTCAGGCATTAAGTGTAACTGCAGTTAGTAAAGTTTGTATAGCTCCAGTGCTTGTGAAAATAGTGAAGTAGGAAAGCATTAAGAGTAATTATTTGGAAAATAAAGACAGTGAAGTTAAGAAGCCAGTATTTATATTCGCCTCAACTGATCTTGTGTGCTGTACACCGCAAGGCTGATCATAGGAAGAACAACTCTCCGGGCAACGTCCTTCCTATACTGAACTACTGCTGTTGGAGCATGTGGGAGTGTGGGGTGGAGACGTAACAATACGTACTGCGTAAGTGAGAAATCCATTAGCTTATTAGTGAATCTCTTCTACCACCCAAACTGGCATTCTAAGCAATTAGGCAGTTCGGTGACCGCCTGTCATCGTTTAAGAAAGAGAGTAGATAACTTTTGTAGTTTTTTTTTTCCACGTATTTAGGCAACATAAGCAGTGGCGGAGATTGTTACTCAAGGTGATTTCTAAAATGTGCCCTGACAACGACACCCCCACCCACCACGCCGGGGAGGAAACAGCCACATTACAGGTGACTTGGCCTTCTAGGCCACAACGGCACAACTTACCTTCTCCTATAAGCCCTTCCTCCTCGCAACCGGACCAGACCCGAGGTAGCAGTATCAGATCATTAGTCTCCACCCGTAGCCCGTGCCACACCAGTGTGGCGAATCTTAAAAAAAAAAAAAAAAAAAAGCCAGCACCACACACATACCACAAAGCCAGCAAAAAATAGCCCGTGTGAGCTGGGTATTTTCCCAGGCCCTGTCTTCCCCCTTACTATTATTTTAATCAGCCAACACCCCACTGACCGGGCTAATGTATGGCTTGGCCTTCACTGTAGGTTGATTTGATTAATTTATTACGCCTGAAGGCGACAAACCTATTATAGTGCCATGTGGGCATATGTGAGGTGAGTACAAGGGAACTCGTGCCACGCAGGACACGCTGCCCACCAAAGTGTGGATGACGCATGAGAATAACATACTAGATTATCATCATCCAATAAATGTTTACAAGTGTCCACTAATGTGAGTCCGTGTGGTATTAAATCAGAGACAAGTGGATATTGCAGGCAATAGTGGTCAAGGGTGTTGGCATTGGGTGCGTCACACAGCTTACAGGAGGAAAAACGAGGTGCGTTGTCCACCCCAGCCACTTGCCACACAGGTCGGTATCCCAGTCTGAGGCGGGCACACACCACGTTATGTCGACGAACCATAAGACCACTACGACGATATCTATGAGGCCGATGTAGAAAGTGGTCATAATGTTGGATAGACACACTGTGAGTCCTCTCAGCATTTCTACGGTGGAGAATAGGGGAGCGGGCTGCTCTGCGTATTATCTGCTTGTAGCAAATGGGGAAGACATTAGTGGCATCCACAGCAGGAAGATCCAGTCCGCAGGCAGTCCTTGCAATGAGGTCAGCGGTGTTGTTAGCTGCAAGACCAATATGAGAAGGAATCCACAGAAAGTGCACCACCAGCGATCGATCGCGGGCAGTGGCCAATTGACGGAGTATCTGCATAACTATGTGTTGATATGCAGGCCTGGGAGAGGCGAGGGCATGAAGGGCCGACTGTGAGTCACAGATGATCAAGCCGCTGTTGTTCGTCCGTACTAATAAAGTAACTGCATCGCGGAGTCCATGTAGTTCGCAGTATGTAGAGCTCGATGAGCTTGGCAGTCGACGGCCCAACCAGCCCCCTTGAGGTGGATCCAGTCTTGGGGAAAACACTGCACAACCAGCACTTCCATCCTCCTGCAGGGAGCCATCAGTGTAGATATGGTGGGGCGAAGGGAGGGAAGATGACAGCCTGGTGATAGTCTCCAAAGCTAGCTGTTTCTGAAGCTGAGGCAGGTCAGTCTTGGAGGCCGGAGTGTACTATAGGTGAAGGAAATCTTTAAAGTAACTAACTAGCCAGCACCAGACTCGGGGTGGGAGTTGCTTAAACGCAGTCCCACGCAGTGGCCCAGCAACATTCGCCGGAGTTGCTGGAAAGGGAGCAACCTCCGGTTCTTCCTCGTCTGCCACCCACCTCCAGGAGCGGAGGCACGGCAACGCCCGCCGGGGATATTTAGGGATCTCGGGAGGTTGCACGCATAAACATTTGTTGCAACTGATTTGTTTCAAAAAATTGTCACTAATGTTCTTCGTTGCTTGTTAATCATCTGATCTCATCACTCCCATTACGTCTCATCTGTTTTGCTCCTGCTGCCATCAGATGACAATATTCAGTCTTTACAGAGGTTTCTCGTAGTGGAGCGCTTAATGTAGGCTGTATTTAATCCCTTCAGTTCCCCCAAGTCTCCACTGATTTATAGAGCCCTTTTTTTTTTTTTTTTTTGCGGAAGCTGAACAGAGGAAGAAGAGCAAATTAAGATTATAAAAAATCCATACAGCAAATTACAGGTGTTCTCCATTCATAAAGCTCTGCGACAGTTGGACCTGAACTGCTGTAGGTTGAAATTTGAGGGGAAATCTAATCTGGGGAAGTGAGTTCCAAAGAGAAGCAGTTCGGGGAATTAATGGATTCTGATAGGCTGAAGTTCTGCAATATGCACGCATGACAGTCAAGTCATGAGCGCTATCAGATGCCCGTTATTAAAATAAATAAATAAATAAAATATAAGTCAGAGCTTCAGTGTGTAAAAGCTTACAAGTTTACTGGGTAGAAATCGGATGTGTAGGCTGGTGGATAAAACTTAATAATGTGTAGGTTGGTGGAGAAAACTTAAATGTATAGGCTGGTGGAGAAAACTTAAATGTGTAGGCTGATAGAGAAAACTTAAAAGTGTAGGCTGATGGAGAAAACTTAAATGTGTAGGCTGGTGGAGAAAACTTCAATGTGCAGATGGAGAAAACTTAAATGTGTAGGCTGGTGGAGAAAACTTAAATGTGTAGGTTTGTGGAGAAAACTTAAATGTGTAGGCTGGTGGAGAAAACTTAAATGTTTAGGCTGGTGGAGAAAACTTAAATGGGTAAACTAGTAGAGAAAACTTAAATGTATAAGCTAGTGGACAAAACTTAAATGTATAGGCAACACTTAAATGTGTAGGCTGGTGGAGAATACTTAAATTGTGTAGGATGGTGGACAAAACTTAAATGTGTAGGCTAGTGGGCTAAACTTAAATATGTAGGCTGGTGGACAAAGCCTGGATATGCAGTGGACAAAACGAAGAACTGAGAAGTTTATAAGTCCTCCACTTTAACCTGACGGAGATTTTAATTCGTCTGAAGATTAATCCCTGTAACTCAGTGGCAGAATAAGACAATACTACTACTCTACATCCTTGCCATACCACTTCTTCGTGACTAGCATCATATTCTAATGTTAATCTCCTGCTACACCCACCCTGTTGTGATGGAGATGGTGATGAGGCTGGTAATGGCAGGGGTGTGAGAGAGATGGAGGGAGATGACAGGGATGAGGAAGATGGACGGGGTTGACAGGCGTGTGAGAGATGGATGGGTGATGATAGAAGTGTTAGGGAGACGGTGGGGTTATGGAAGTGGGAGAGAGATGGACGAGTGATGGAGGGGTTTGAGGAGGATGGAGAGGTGATGGAGGGATGTAAGGGAGATTAAGGGGTGAGGACAAGGGTGTAAGAGAGAAGGAGGTGTGATTAATGATGGAGGGATGTGAGGGAGAAGGGTGATGACAAGGGTTTGAGGGAGATGGAGGGGTCATGGAGAGATGTGAGGGCGATAAAGGGGTGTGAGGGAGATGGACCCGTGATGGAGGGGTGTTAGGGAGATGAATGAGTGATGGAGTGTGAGGGTGACGAAGAAGTGTGAGGGTGATGGAGGGATGACGAGGGGGTCTTAGGGTGATGGAGGGGTTAGAGCGAGATGGAGGGTGATGACAAGGGTGTGAGATGGAGGGGTGATGGATGTGTGTGAAGGTGACGGTAGGGGTGTGAGGGATATGGATGCGAGTGAAGGGAAATAGAGGGGCGTGAGGGAAACGAACGGAAGTGATAGAGGTGGAGAGGTTAGGGGAGAATGGAAGAGGGATTTTTTATTTTGATACGTGCGAGTCTGGGCATAGGATCAACAGCCCGTTTTCTGAGGCCCTCACTCCTTCTAAGTATCATACACCTCCACATGTCACCACTCCGGCGCTAACACCCACCACCCATATTGAATTCACATGCTATGGCTGTCTCATACAGGATTGGAGTGTTGGTGTTAGGGGGGATGTTTTTATGACATGTCGGCCGGTCTTTGATAGAGCAGTAAAGTCTACTTTTAACGAAATACAAATCCTTTAAACTGTTCCCTCCCCCTGCCGGGATTTGAACCCGCGTGTGCGAGAGATGGAAAGATTATGGAGGGCCGTGAGGGTGATGGAAGGGTGATAGGGGAGTGTGGGAGAGATGGAGAGGCGATGGGGGGGAGTGAGAGTGATGGAGGGGTGATGGACGGGTGTGAGGAAGGTGGAGGGTTGTAAGGTGAAATGGAGGGATGTGATGGTGATGGAGGGAGACGGAGGAATGATGGGGGGAGAGTGAGAGAGAAAGTGGGGGAGTTTATATGGCCATTGAAATGCAGGAGTTAGAGGTTGAGGCCGCAGACGACGGCCAATGCAGATGACACCAACACCCCCAACACCCCCAGTACCACCGGGGATCCGCCACTGACACTGAGCGGCTGGGAACAGGAACGGCGCACCTGTATCTCTTCCCGGCACCCCTCTTACTCCCAGGTGATGCCCCGGAAAGGTAGCAGTCACCAGCGCCTAATCTCCGGCCGAAATTCCACTAGCCAGGTAAGGGGTGGAGTTTACAACTCCCCGCAACGCCGCGGTATTGGCCACAGTCATACTGGGTACGGGGCAGAGCCGGCCGCAGTCCGTTCCCCAGTTGCACCCCCGCTACAGGGCCGCGACACGGACGCGTGTCAGCCAGGCAGGACAGGCCATAAGTCGTCTGACTCCTGTAGTCGTTCCCCCCAGAGTAGCGCCGCAGTACTGGCCACAAGCCGTACTGGGTACGAGGCAGGATCGGCCACAAGCCATACTGGGTACGAGGCAGGATCGGCCACAGTCCGTCCCTCTGCTACTAGTCCTCTCAGCTCCCCGGTACGGGCAATTAGCCGCACGAGAGCTACAGCTTCCTGTGCCACTACGACGTCGGCCACTAGTCACGTCAGGCCAGAGGTAGACCAGGCCCCTAGTCGCACTAAAGCTGTTGTCCCCTGTGCCACCACGACGTCGGCCATTAGTCACATCAGGCCAGAGGTAGAGCAGGCCACTAGCAGCCCTGAAGCTAATGTCCCCTGCGCCACCCCAACGTCGGCCATCAGTCACGTCAGGCCAGAGGCAGAGCAAGCCATTAGCCGCACTGAAGCTGATGTCCCCTGTGCTACCACGACGTTGGCCATCAGTCACGTCAGGCCGGATGTAGAGCAGGCCACAGTCCGCTTCTCTCCTACAGGAAGACCTGCAGCCAGAGAGGACCCCTCCCCTGAGCCATGGCAAGGCCTCGCCCGAGGCCTTGGTTCCCTGCAACTCTACTAGGGTGAACAGCAGCCGAAGCAGAGGCCCAGCAGACCCCGCTGCTGATGTCGGGCCCTGTCTACTACTCCCCCGGCCCGAGGTCCCCATGTGACGACCCTGTCGGCAACGCCGCCCTCCAGTCGTTGCCGCAGTCCAGCCGCCCCGGGTTCCAGTACCCTGGGTCATCAGTTGCCTGGGAGTTGCCCCGAACACCGGGGCACGACTTACCTGTGGGCAAGGCCTCCCTGAGTCTCCCCCAGACTTGACGTCAGGCCTGTTTCCTGGCTCTCTTCGGGCCGAGCCCCTAGTCCCACGACTACGTGTGGGGCCCTGTCCAGGGGCGCGTCACTCTGCCCTTCCTCCGGACGGAGGAATCAACCAAGGGCCCACCAGTGGTAGTGAAGTGAGTGGACTTTACCTATGTGTGTGCTTTCTAGACCCAGATATATGTGTGTGCATTAACGTATACCCTACAAGTGATTCCCTATAGTGTATTCTCGGCTAAGTGACCAGGAGCCCAGAGTGTAAGATTGGACGAGCCTAATAGCTAACATTGGCCTAACTTATATCCCGAGTAGAGTCCCGCGCACCCCCCCCCCCCCTCGGTTTCTCAAAAACCCCCCCCCCCCCCCCCCCCCCCCCCCCCCCCCTTCAGTGATCACTATGCGGCAGACTCTACCTGAGATAGACATCCGGCCGACAGATGTCTATGACAGATGTTAACGTAACTTATATACAGTGCCGTCCAGTGCTATACGGGTTTGGGAAATTGTAGTAAATTCATTCTTGTGTCCTAAATCATAAGTGTATTTTATGTGCCATAAGTGCTGGGTAAATAATACCATACTTCTACCAGCCGGTATAGCGACAGACCTCTCGTCAAGTAAAACCTTGTGTTAAGTTGTTAATCCATCCCCGGCCAACCCAGTTTGTAATATATTTGTTGATGTACTATTGTCCCTGGGAAGATATCTGTAATACATGTGTGTAATAATTACTGCCTTGTTTTTGTGTCCAGTCCTACTCCTTAGAGTTACCGACCCGGTCTAGAATAGGGATCCGCTGTAGCCTGCGTATTTGTGGGCGAGAAACCGACCCACAAATACGTAGCATAACAGCCATCTTCTTCCATTTCACATATTCCTAATTGATCTTTTTTATTTAACAGTCGAAACAGAAATGTTCTCTCGTATGTCCACTTACCACAAGAACTTGACTATACTTTTTTTTTTTTTTTACCAAAAGTTACAAATCTCTTACACAATATTCTGAAAAGTTTTGGGGGAATAACAGAACACGTTCCCGGCGTGTCTTGCTATTTGTTGAAATGAAATGCATCGATATTTATAGCCACAGATGTACATACGGTCAGAGAAGTATATTTTTCTTTGTTTTTTTTAAAGATTGTGAGTGAAACGTATAAAAATTATAGCAATTTTTCATGCATATCCACTGTATGACTGCATTTGTTTTTTAATAACAGAACAGAGGAAGGAAAAACAAATGAATAAAAAAGAATCCACACACCAGATTAATGATGTCCTCCATTCATAAATATCTGTAACAGTTGGACTTGAACAGCTGTAGGTTGAAGTTTGGAGGGAAACAACTCTGGGGAAGCGAGTTCCAGAGAGATGCAGTTCGGGGAATAAAAGAATTCTGCAATATGGCTGTGTGACATTCCAGTCATGAGCGCAACCAGATGCCCATTTAGCACGAGGGAAGGCATGGAGAGGTGGCACAATGGATGCAACTTCGTCTGAGCATTTGCCATAATAATATCTGTAAAATAATCCAAGGGAGGCAACATTTCTTATTACTTGTAGGAGAGGTAGTTTATTTATAATAGCAGGGATATTAATAATTCCAACAGCTTTGTTCTGAATTTTGCCTAGTTGTTTTAATGCAACCTCTCCACATCCACTCCACAATGGTGAGCAATATTCAAGCTGAGAGTGCATATGACTCTTATAACATATAGCTAACTGTTCGTCAGTGAAGGAGTCACGGACTCTGTATTAGCAAGTGATCTGACATGAGAGGTCCAGCTGAGGGCATTGTTAACCCGCCGAGCCCCACCGACGTATGATGCACGTCACTACTTTTTTCCGTGGACAGACCCACTGACGTGCATCATGCGTCACTCAATTGCAAGGCTCATCGTGTGCACATTTTTCAACATTCGTGGGTGATTTTTGGTAGGCATATGTGGGAGACCTTCCTCTGCCTGTTGTCAAGTGGGGATACTGCCTGGCCCCACCTGACCCCCCCTCCCCCCCACACTGGGCAATTCACCTGTTAGCAGTAACCTGGCCAGTAAAGATATGTTGCCCCACGGTCTCTCCAATGACGAAATTCACAGTGAAAGTGATTCCTGAGGTGGAGGACAAAGAAACAAAGAAGCTAGACGTAGAAACAAACAGAAGTGATGAGGTGGTAATGTCGTAAAGGAAGGTGCCATATGTTGGGGTTCTGGGTGAGTGAACAATGCTTTTATCGCCTATATTATTGTGTGAAAACCAATATAGACTTGTACTACACATAAATTCGTGCCAGATAAATAAATAAATACGTAATTTAAAGTGGCTTGAATTAGTTAACTCTTCCATAGTTCGTTTTCCAGGTACCCTGAAAAAGAAGGAAAACATAAGGCTGAATGACACCTGTATCAACATTTTTAAGCTCAGGAGGGCGATTTCTCTATGAATTTCGATGTTTCTCACCAAAAGCGGAGGTTTGAGCAAAAAAAGAAAAAAAGTTGAAGATCGGTCGGGTTCTGAAGATGTTTCGTAAAAAATCGGTCGGGACTGGGCGGATTAAGTGTGATGCCGAGAATTTCAATACTTTTGGAGATGAGAATATTAGTAGCATTGAAGGTCGTATTCGAATCTGGAAATATCTGTCAGTTAGTAAATTGTATATATTTGGTTTTACTAGCGTTAAATGAGACAAAGTTGATTTGTCCCTATTCATTGATCGTACATAAGTCTTGATTTATGGAGATGGCTGTACTGAGTTGAGAATTAGAGATATTAAACTTTGTAAATGGATGTCTGAGTGTGAATGAACTATGAAATGTTAAGTCATCTGCATATGAATGGATGGGATTGTGGGTGACATATAAGAGATCATTAATATGAACCAGGAACAGGGTTGGTACCAGAACTGATCCTCGTGGCACGCTGGCGTTAATTGAGTGGAAATTGGAATATACATCATCTACTTTTTCTCTTATTTTTCTATCGCTAAGATATGAGGAAAGCAGAGGAACAAAGACGTTAGTCCATAGTAAGGGAGTTTGGACAGCAGGGATCGGTGCCATACTCTGTCGAAAGTTTAGAAATATCAAGGGCTACTGCATGAGTTTCACCATGTAGGTCAATTGATTGATGGCTGTTATAAGTTTGTATCATGTACAGTAGTAAAACACACAATCATGACTCATCGTGAAACCAGCGACAATCTGGGTAAAGAAACTTTTACGATTGAGTGTACATCATTTGTATACTCTTAATATGGACCTACTTCCATAACGATATACTGTATTTTGCATACATCATATTTTTGTTTTCTATGTTATGCACACCAATTTAATATGGAAAGGATGTAGAGTAGTAGGACTGTATTGTTCTGCCACTGGGCTACAGGAAACAAGACAAAAGACTGGAAATCTCTGCCAAGCCATTGTGGTTGAGTTATAGATGTGGCAAAGCTATAATGGGCCAATAATTATAGATTTGTAGAGATTGTAGAGAGGATGTTGGTTACAAGAAAGATAATTTAGAGGTTTGGTGTTAGTGTGACTTTATTACACACACACACACACACACACACACACACACACACACACACACACACACACACACAAAGACTCGG
>JAGKTI010002337.1:43305-60037 GCA_018397915.1 Birgus latro | reverse complement strand
TAACCTAACCTAACCTAACCAAACCTAACCTAACTTAACCTAACCTAACCATTTTTCTGGTAGCAATTAACATCATTTACTGTATTTGATGCTTTGTATCCAATAATTTAGTGCATAAAATGTGAGAAAAGATGATTTCCATGTCCGATACTTACTTATACTATGCTGGCAAGTTCTGAGCTCCTATGACTCACTCACCCCTAAATCATCATTTTTTTGGTTAAAATTCAATAAATTCATGCTATGTATGTATTATTTATGTGAAAAGGGGCCCTAAATAAGTGCTATACATGTCCACTAGTGAGGTAGGAAGGTAGTTTTCTGATTTAGGTTAGGTTAGGTTAGGGTCATGAAAAACCAGTGCTGGAGCTTCAGGACCAATATCCGGACAAAACCAATATCCGGACATGCCTTTGGCTCTATTACGTCGGATATTGGAGGGATTACTGTATATTGTTTTTTGTCATAACTAATTCATTTATATATGCTTCTTTAATTTAGTGTTGAAAGGACAAGTGATAGGTATTGTCTTAGCAATTTTTTGGGGTGATAATTCAGTAATTTAGCAATTTGGGGGGGTGAAAATTCGGTATGCCGGAAAATTCGGTAATTCGAACCAGGGTAGAGCCCCATATAGTTCGGCTTATCAAGGGTTTACTGTAATTACACTCAACCTTGCACCTGCCATTCTTGCTTTGATTTCTGTTACATCCTCGTCCATATATAGGACTATAATTTTATTACCCATAGAGTAGACTGTGTAGCACCCTTTCCTTAGTGATGTATTCTGAATGTTACACTTTGGTAATCTTTTGAATACCTCTTACATAATTTTGATGTTGACATAGCTTGTATTATACTTTGTTTACTTTAATTTGGCCTAAATTTGCCATCCCTCCACCTTGAATGCTGAGCTGTAATAAACATTAGAATATGGCACTAGTCTTGAAAGTGCAGTGGAAAGGATGTAAAGCTTTAATGTTGCCCTTTTCTTCCACTGAGCTATGTGAAATGCTTTAATATTGTCCTTTTCTTCCACTGAGCTATGTGAAATAAACTGCAAAACGATGAAAATTTGGACGAAGTACTGTATATTGATGAGGAAGAGGTGTTATAAATGTTGGTACACCAATGAAAATACTACCTAAGCAGAATGACATGAGAACAACCCTCTCTCTCTCTCTCTCTTACCTCTGAATAATTATCACTTGGTTTTCCTTTTACACAGGCATTACTTTACCATGTAGAAGCCTTTTTCTACCTTAGATGCATGTAATTCTGGTATTCACTGCCAATTTATTCCCACTGAAGAATCCTTTGTCATTTTCTTTGGCTGTGATTTATTTCATTTTGTACCCAATACTATACACTTGAGTATTGTTGTCAGGAGCTATTGTATTACTGTATGTCAGGAATTAATGTATTACTCTTATATACAGGACATTATTTTTGTGTATTTTGAAGACAATGATCTTATTTTATACCCAGTATGCCTAAAAATAGATTAAATTGATGTATTTATGTTGTCATAAAGTATTTAATAGAGTATATTAAATTACCAATAAACACATGACTGTACCTTCCACTCCAACAGCTGAGAGTGCTCTGAAGGTAACACCTCCTCTGCCTAAGACAGCTGATGCGGTCTCTAGGTTCAGCAGAGATATAAAAGTACTATACACTGGGGTGCCAATGACATTTGTGATTTTGTTTTTTCTTATTTTTTAGTGCAGATGAATTAATTTACATTTGGTAATGCAAGTAAAATTTAGTGTGGATATGGTTAATACTTAGTTGAAAAACAAAGTATTGTACAGTAATTGATACTTGGTAACTCAAGTGACCTTCAAGATTGTAGAGAGACTGACTGAATGGCTCCACTGATGATGCCACGAGGCTGCATCATGCCACAGTATAACCACAACTAAAAAATATAGAATGTATGAAACTAAGTAATTTTAGCATTTCTGATTATTCATATTCTTAAATGGATATAGTGATAGAATAAGTAAACACAGGTACATATCAACAAATGTACTGCATGTTTTATGAGTTTTGAGCTGATGTGGCTTGTTGCTACAGCACCCATTTTATTCTGATAACACACTGTCGCCTCGTTCTCTCCCCCCCCTCTCTCTCTCTCTCTCTCTCTCTCTCTCTCTCTCTCTCTCTCTCTCTCATGAGTGAATTATGTGGATTACAGACACTCAGTGGTAAAGTTGCAGTTTCCATGCTCAGTAACTGCCATTGCATCCATTTAACACGTGCTGAGGTCCTGGGGAGGGATGCTTTCACTTGGTGGCACTTTCTGCCAAGGTTAGGAAAATATGACTCGCACTCTGCCCCCCTAAAGGAGCTCTGTTGACTGCAGGAGAGGGAAAGCTTCAGCCTGCAGTCCACTGGGTTCACATTCAGATCAGCCTAGGGACACAGCAGCAAAAGCTATTAAATGTAATAAGACTTGAAAAAAAAAATGCAAAAGAGAACTGAAAATCTCAATGATTTAGTAAGTGGTTTTGTGTGTGGCTCATTTATTCGCTCATACTAACTAGTACTGGTAATACTCACCCCATTTATTTATGAGAAGTATGATGCTTTCTTAAATAATGATATCAGTTGAATTATATAGCATGGCAGATGCTTGATTTCTGGATTTATTTTGCCATGACTGGATAACCTTTCATGTAACAGAGGCAAGAGTTTTATGGAGGATTGGGCATATGGTCTCTCTCTCTCTCTCTCTCTCTCTCTCTCTCTCTCTCTCTCTCTCATGAAATGAGAGATCCAGACAGGATCTCCCTACCCTGCATGAATCTGGGGAATTTGTACAGGATGATGACTATTAATAAGTACTAACAGTAGATTTCAAGAGAGCATGTTTCTTTGTAGCTTTGTCATACAGGAACGATATTTCAAGTGAGCCTGTTTCTTTGCACCACCAACCAATAATGAGACGATTTATAATGAGGCGACTGATATTAAGGAGTGTGTAGATTCTGAGTGAATATGGCTCTCATGTACAGTTTCTGGGGGGAAGTAATTAGCTGGTTAGGGCACGAGGTTTACTTCCCAGTCCGTAGAAACCGTCAGTTGCACCATGGCCCGCCTCGGTATGGGATTCAGTAAGAGGAGCCTGCCATCATTTGATTTTATATGATAAGTTTTATTTGATGTTTGTTTTCAGCCCAGACTACCACCTAGGGTACCAAGGTGGGGGATATCAGCAGGCACCACAGACCCCACAGCAGCAGCCACAACATCAACTGTACCCACACCAGGAGTTTGACCAACACCAGTACCAGCAACAGCAACAGCAGCCACAACCACAGCCTCAGCCACAGCAACAACAGCAGCAGTACCACCAGCAGCAGCACACACCACAGGTAAGGCATCACAAACTACCATGAGAGACTACTGTACTGTAATTGTAATTTTATTCAGCTCCAGCTTTCTGCTTGAGACCAACCTGATGATCTTCTCCATAATTGAGAAAACTCATTGGCATTAGCCAGTATAAATTATAAAGGTGTTCTTAGGATGATGGTAATATAGACCATGTAACTCAGTACGGTGAAAAGGTTGTATGCTCTCCGGGGGTGGGGGGTCTGGAGACTCGTAGGCTGGAAGGGATACATGTACAGTACTTGTCACCCACCGTCAGTGCAAAGATGCAGCCCTTAGGTACTTGAGTCAGTAGCCTTCCACTTAAAAAAATGGCCTCATGAGAACATGACCCACAAAGTCTGCCCAAAGGTGATTGAGGTTGCCATGAGATATCAGGAGTAGAATAAATTAGGTCCTGGATAGACGGGGTAAAAAGAGAGTGAGAGAAACTTGCTTCATCGCTGATGGCAGTCCACCTTGTTGTTGTTGCTTCATTTCTGACACTCCCCCACTCTAGCCCCAAGCAGACCCCGAACCAGGAGCCAAATCAGAGTTCCAGGGGGGAAAAGAAGATGGAGATATTTACAGTAAGACCTCACTATAACGGACTAATTGGGGCTCAGGCCAGTCCGAAATATGCGATTTTCCGATAAAAGCGACATCCGGACTTACCCCTGCTAATCCGGACTTTTTCCGATATATCAGACATTAGTCCGGATTGAATCGGTAGTTTTCACCACCATTGCAGTATTGTACTGTGTTATACCTTCACTACATTACTCAAATGGTATAATAATACTGTACTATGCACTGAAAAACATGTCTTTTACTTGTCTTATTGTGGTGAACATAGCTGAAGTTGTCAGGCAGTCCGGACTGCTTTCTGGCTATATTGGACTTTTTCTGATATATAGGGGTTTAGTCCGGTAGCTCCTCGAGTCCGATAAAAGCGAATTCCGGTCTACTGAAGTCCGTTATATCGAGGTTTTACTGTATTTGGTTATTTGCCTGTTTATGAAGCATGTAATTGTTGATGGTTATGCTTGTGAGGTGAAGTCAGGATTCTGGGGGACTGCATAGTGAATGAGTGAGGGTGTTGTTGTTGGTGGAGATGATGATAAATGAATTTGCATCTTAGCCCCCAGCAGACCCAGAGCCAGCAGCCGAGTCTGAGATGGAGGCAGATGAGCAGCAGGAGGAGGAGATGGACCATGATGCCGACTCTGAACCTGAGGCACATGATGAAGAGGACGAGGACGAAGCCGAGGAGGAGGAACCACAGCAGCCTCCACAAAACTATGAGCCCATACCCAGGCTCACCATCTCCATCAAGGGGCGCGGCAGAGGCAGGGGACGTGGACGCATTGGTAGGAACCCTTGTTCGGTTGAGGATTGGGAATGAGTTGGTAGGCTTGAAGTTGGGTTGAGGAGATGAATTTAGTAGGCCTACAAGATTGGTTGATGTTTATGAAGCAGTTGATACTAGGATTATGGATTTGGTTGGGGTGTGGATGAGTTGGTAGGGCCATGAGTTTGGTTGAGGGTGTGGTTGTATTGGTAGGAATTTGAGCTTGGTTGTGGCAGTGGAGGAATTGGTTGGATCATGATTTTGGATGGGGTGTGGTTGTATTGATAGGATCATGAGTATGGTAGGGATATGGATGAACTGGTTGAGGTCGTTGATACATCGGTAGGTTCACAGGGTTGATTGTAGCTTGGGGATGATTTGGTAGGATTGCAAGAATCCCTGGGGATGAATTGGTAGTGTCTAGGGTATAGTTAGTTGAAGTTAGGGGATCAATATTGTAGTTGGACTGGGGATAATATGCATTTATGGTATGGTAAGTTCAGGTTAGGGAAAGGGAAGTAAAGTTAGATAAGGAAGAATCTGGAGTATAGATTAATTGGTTTTGGAGCACAGATTCATTGGTAGGGGAAAAACATTGCTTGGTGAATGCACATGAATTGTTGGCATTGTGTCTTGTTGGGTTTATGGGAAACATTGTTGGGTATCGAAAGGTTAGATTTGGTTCATGTGTTTGGCTGGATATGATTAAGATTTGAACACAGATATATGATAGGTTCATGATTTTATTTAATTAATTAAATAATTTTTTAATTTTTGGTAGGAGTAATGGTTGCGTCACTATGAATAACACAGGCAGTTCTCATTATAAGTGATGGATTAGTTCTAAAGTATTATGGATTTTTACATGTCATTACCATTGCTGTAAATAAAGGAAACTGGCAAATCACCTTCATAGGTAGCAGTTGAACTTTAATAGGCAGTTTTTCTTAAATTTACTGCTGACTTCAATGAAGAAAAGGATGTAGAAAGAAATTACTGTACTTATTGCACAGACTGCCTGTTATGTACTGAAACTTTTATAATTATGACAGTCCAAATGAGACTACATTTGCCCCTGCAGCAACGATCAAAAAGATAGGTGACCAGGTGGTGGAGGAGCAGCAGCCCAGGAAGCGAGGTCGGCCTGGTCGCAAGTCAATCACAGAGATGATGGCGGAGGATGAGAACTCACTTTACTACATTGTCAAGAATGGCCGTGCTGTCCTGGCTGTGAGTCGTGTACCTGTGTTGGCGTTTTAACCCGCCGAGTCCCATCGACGTACGATGCACGTCGCTACTTTTTTCTGCGGACAAACCCAATGACGTGCATCGTACGTCACGCAATTGCAAGGCCCATTGTGTGCACATTTTTCAACATTTGCGGGTGATTTTTGGTAGGCATGTGTGGGAGACCTTCCTCTACCTGCTATCAAGCGGGAATACTGCCTGGCCTCTCCTAACCCCCCTTCCCCCCCTCTCCCCACACAGCAGTAAGCTGGCCAGTAAAGGTATGTTGCCCCACGGTCACTCTAATGAAATTCATGGTGAAAGTGATTCCTGAGGTGGAGGTCAAAGAAACAAAGAAGCTAGAGGTAGAAACAAACAAGTGATGAGGTGGTAATGTCGTAAAGGAAGGTGCCATATACTGGGGTTTTGGGTAAGTGAACAATGCTTATAAACGCCTATATTATTGTGTGAAAACCATTATAGACTTTTACTACACATAAATTCATACCAAATAATTGAAATAAATATGTAATTTAAAGTGGCTTGAATTAGTCAACCCTTCCATAGTTCGTTTTCTTAGCCAGGTACCCAGAAAAAGAAGGAAAACGTAAGGTTGAGTGACACTTGTATCAACATTTTTTTACCTCGGGATCGCGATTTCACCATGAATTTTCGATGTTTCTCACCATAAGCGAAGGTTTCAGCCAAAAAAACAAAAAGTCGAAAATCAGTCGGGATCTGGGGGTAGGCTGGGTAAAAAAATGGTCGGGACTCGGCGGGTTAATGTTGGAGTTTGAGAAGTCATTCCATTAATGTATGAGTGTGAGACTTGGTATGACATGGGGAGGAGGGGGAAAGCATGCTGGAGCCTCTATAATTGTTATGAAGAGTAAGGAAATGGATTAGTGAGAAACGTATGTGGTTAGCATCCCCTTTTTAAATGGGTAAATGGGATCAGTGAGGACTCTACAGTATGTGGTTGGCATCCCCCCCTCTTTACCTTATTTTTGTTTTATTTATTTATTTATTTTTTTTAATGTAACTTCCTAGTTGATGGACTGACTGGCTAATATATGGTAAGTGTATATGCTAGTGATGGGATAGAAATGTATGGTTAGACCTGTGATGTGGAGCCAGGATTCGGGATTTGTGATTTGTGAATGATTTTTTACTGTCGCCTGTTGGATTGGGCATACTGTTGTGATTTCTCCCAGTTTGATACTTTCTCATAACTTTTCTTCCTTCTCCCCAAATAGCAAGTTGTGGATGACTGGATTGACGCATACAAGGAGAACCGTGATGCCTCCCTCCTCCAGCTGATGCAGTTCTTCATCAATGCTGCTGGTTGCAAGGGCAAGATCACCCCTCACATGCAGGCCACCATGGAGCATGCCGAAATCATCAGGCGCATGACAGAGGAGTTTGAGGAGGTATAATAGCAATCACATGACAGTATATCTTAGCTCTGCATTTTCTTGTAAACATTCTAGTTACTAGTAAACTGTAGTGGAGTAGTATATCTTTATTAAATTGCTTTGATTTTTTTCTGCTATTTGTATGTGTAATAGAATCTAGTTAACTAGGATGTATAAAAGAATCTTATAATTGGCACAATAGCATCTTCTTAACCCCTTCGTGCAACTAAAGTTTTCTGTAAGTTTGTGTGACGTGATCAGAGAAAATGCCGCGAGGGGAGCCAGGACCCACATTCCCATGGATTTTATTTGCCCCAGAAATTGGTTATATTGGTATAAATTATATACCATCATTTTTGTTGATGTTTATACTATACAAAATGCTGATAGAAACACAGAGTACTGATGAGTAAAAGTACCATAATTCATTAAGAATAATGTTATGCCACAGTGAAAATAACTTCCCAACACCATACCACAATATTTTTCTCGGCATCATGCAAGAGCTAACCATATGTCTATATGCAGAATTTCACATGGTGTCTTTGGAATTTTGCTACGACCAATAGTTTTCAAGTAAATCGCCACAAATCGCACGTTTGTAACTCCCCCACCCCCACCCACTGAAAGCTGAGAGAAAGCCAACTGTCTGAGAATGTTGGCCTTGAAATAGACACCCTCCTCTGTGGTGCCGCAAAGATTGACGCACTTCATGTAAAACTTAATTTTTGGTGAATATTTTTGTCCAAAATTGCCTAATCAGCATCTCTTCAGACCAACACAGACAAGTGAGCCATTGTTCGTCATCGGTTCTCTTCAGCCTAATACACTTTTGACTCGTTTCGACTTTTGCGTCATCATGCGCGAGGGGGTTAATTAGTATGAATGGTAGAATGTCATATTAATTGTTAGGTATAATAGAATCTCATATTAACTGGTATATGTAATAGTCACATAAGTGGGTATTTTCTGTTATTGGGGTATACAATAAATCAGTAAGAAACAACAGAATCTTAATAATGGGTAGGGCTTTATTCTGCTATTAGTATGCATAATATAAATTAATAGTATATACCAATATTCTAGTCTCACATAAGTGAGCATTCTCTGCTATTGGTCTGTGTACATATCTGTAGTAACATAGAATATATCATTAACAGGTATTGTATTACAGTATCTGCTATTTGTATTATCTACAATTGGTCTGTATAACGTAAACCTGTAGTAATGTAGTGCCAGACCTCTTGCCTCCTATTTCAGGTAGTCTTCGCTTTTTCATGCTGCTGGGATAGGATCGGGTAAGTCCCTCATAACTATCCTCTTCCTAGACCCTAGGACCGTATCCTTGTCAGCCTAGGAGGCTTTCTAGCACCTCTTCCTTAGTGATTTATATAGTATACCACATCTTGCCATGCCTCACCTGGGTTACCCTATCCTTAGGTGGGAGAAAAATACATTGATTTTGGATAGTACACCTTACCATGCCTCAGCCCATTCTTAGGTGGGAAAAAAGTCTGTTGGTTGCCTTTGTATACTACACCCCACCATACCTCATCCCATTCTTAAGGAAAATTACATGATTATTATGACGATGATGATACATTCCTGTTATCTTTTATCTTATATATGCCCTTTTAATACTGATCACTTTTCATATCATACAAAATGTTAACCCTCTGAATCTGGTGACACTTTTTTTTTTTAAAATAAAGAAATAGCTCATTTTTACTATTTCCAAACAATTTATTAAGCTTACGGGAGATCTTTTGAACTGGAGGAGTTTAGTACAACTGTTTATGAGCCCGTTCACTATTACAGATCCCTCTTAAGTTGACTCATATCGCTTGGAGATGAATCATGTAGTCAGTTCAAATAACACCATGCTTCCATGTAAGTAATTCACATATTGAAGGTGCAGCTGATGTTTTCTGTGGACTAGAAATTACACTGGGTGCCAAAACCATCCAAGTACTTGCCAGCAGTTCCTGGAAACAGTTGAAGAAAAAGCAATCTTAGATGTGTGAGAATCCCAGTTTTGATATGGGGTCTGTTTTCATATGGCTGAGTGTTCTGCCAGAGAGTGATGATTGTGTGGCTAGTTACCAAGCTTCTAGCCACATTTTCCCTTTTTTCATGGTAGTATTTCTTTAACTTGATGGTAGAGAGTAAGGATAAACTAAAAAGGACATCACCCAGATTGAAGGGGTTAACATTCCATATACAAAACACAGATACAGAGGAAGAGGTGCTAGTATATAATATGAAAAGATTATTAACATATTCAGTGCAGAAATGCAGTCAACTGGTAAGGACGAGGTGTTAGGGAGCCTCCGTAGCTGACCAGAATACTACCCCTAGCCATGAATAACCCTGTACCTCAACCTGTTAGACTGGATTTTGTTATACAGGATCACTAATTTGTGGCTTGCAGGAGAGTGGAGAGTACCCATTAATCCAGAGTGGCCAGCAGTGGAAGAAGTTTCGAGGCAACTTCAGTGAGTTTGTGCAGCTCCTGGTAAAGCAGTGCCAGTACTCCATCATATATGACCAGTACCTCATGGACAACGTCATCTCCCTCCTCACAGGACTCTCAGATTCCCAGGTCCGCGCCTTCAGACATACTGCTACACTTGCTGGTGAGTATTTTAAACATCATCCTTACCTCCCATCCCCCACATTTTTTAAACCAAGGAAGTGGTGAGACAGGGTCCAGAAAGAAAAATAATTGGAGCAATCCATTTTTCTTTAACAAAATTCACTTAAATAAGGGCATTGCCTTAGCTCTGCAAAAGGGAAGTGCATTTCGTAAAACCAATTGATCTTGAGGATTATATAGTAACATTAAAATGATTATTTGTATGTGAAATTAAACAAACTAAATGTATTTCCTTTCCTCTTTAGCAATGAAACTGATGACTGCCCTGGTGGATGTTGCCCTGACAGTCTCTGTAAACCTGGACAACACCCAGCGCCAGTATGAATCAGAGCGGCAGAAGGTGAGCTGGGAGCGTATATGGACTTTTTTTTTTTACACACACACACACACACACACACACATATTGATAAACTAGAAAGGGTCCAACGGATGGCAGCGAAGATGATACCGTGTTTAAGGGAACTCACCTACGAGGAGAGATTGGAAAAACTGAAGTTACCAACATTGCACGAGAGAAGGGAAAGAGGTGATTTGATCACGATATTTAGAAATGTAAGAGAATTGGAAAGGGTGGATAGAGAGGATCTTTTTGTGTTGGATGATGGAAGAACAAGAGGTCATGGCTTCAAGTTGAGGAAAAGTAGATGTCTTAATGATCTGAAAAAGTTCAGTTTCCCGAATAGAAGCATAAGTATTTGGAATGACTTAGACGAAGAGGTGGTGCAGGCGAAAAGCATTCATGTATTTAAAACTAGATTAGATGAATGTAGATATGGAGACGGGACAACACGAGCTTAGCTCAATTCCTGTATACTACAAATAGGTAAATACAAATAGGTAAATACACACACACACACACACACACACACACCTAAAATTATCACCTCTCCATCTTGAATACTGAGTTGTAACACCAGAGCAACACTAGCATATGAAAAGGATGTAGAACTGTAGCATTGTCATTTGCTGTGTGAGATCAGGTACAAAAGGATGAAGTCTTGGCCAACTGTAGAGTGAAGTTTGAATAGGGGTGAAAAGGTTTAAAGACATGGCCTAAAAGTGTGGTTTGTTCACCTTGGCCCACATTTTTATCATTTAGTAGCTTCTTTCGTATAGCTCATTGGCAGAATAAGATAATGCTACTGCTCCTCATCCTTTCAATAGCACTTCTTTGTGACTGGTGCTATTCTTCGGTGTTAATCTCAGCATTCAGGATGGAGAGATGTCAATTTTTAGGCCATATCAAAGTGAACAGAATGTAGTTCAAGTGGATGTGAAAAGGGTGTATGGAGAGAGTACAAGTAGCTGAGAATGGCCAAGAAGTATGTATGTGGTGAGAAAGCGTGGTATGGAAGTTTAGGTAGTAAGAGAAACAGTAAAAGATAGGAAAAGAGGGGACAGTTTTGTATGGCATTCAAAGGAGAGATTTTATCCCACAGACATTTATAAAGTGTATATGTCCATAGAAGTGTGGTTGGTTTGTCTGTTAGGTTGAGCTGAGAATTTATAGGCTTGAATACTGAGGAAATGGTTATAGTATAAAGCTTACTTCACTGAGTAATTTGTTCTCTTTTGCCACCCATGTCCTGTTTCCAAATCTTGAGTACTTCACTTATTAGTGGGAAATGGAGTTAAGCTGAATGATAGGCCACCCAGGATGAAGTGTGGGATTGGTAGTTAGGGAGGAGACAGGTGTACTTGAACCTTACATGGCATAATGATTACCCCCTTTTTTCTTCACCTTACAGTCACGAGAGAAGCGGGCATCAGACCGCCTGGAGTCACTGATGTCAAAGCGTCAGGAGCTGGAGGAAAACATGGATGAGATTAAGAACATGCTCACCTACATGTTCAAATCAGTCTTTGTCCACAGATACAGGTCAGTCACTGTGGCTTGCCTTTACTGCTACTCCTTGTTGTTGTGTTGCCAGGCACATTTGAATGTGAACCTAGTTGAATCCATGCTGATGTGATCTTTCTCCCACAGTTAACTCTTCCTGAAAGCAGCTGAGGGGCTTTTGTATAACCAGGCAGCTTTGGTTATATCAGTGTCACTTTGTGAATGCATTCCTTTCTGTCAACCCACTTATAATTATAAATTAGAGATATGTCCCAGGATAGCATGAGTTTTTCCATACCGTTAGTGTTATATATTGGTAAGATGGGGTGAAAAAGCTTGTAAGTGGTGGTGTTGGTGGGGGTGGTTGGAGGGAGAGTAACTTGATAGTGAAGAAGAGAATGGCTTGAAGGCAGTTCATTTATGGCCACCCCTTCTGGGATTAAGGCATCTGACTGTAGAACATGACTGTACTTAATAGTTGTTACTGTGAATTGGAAGAAACAGGAAAAAACACCTTGATTAATGGCAGTGGAACTTGAATGAGCCATTTTCCTATAATTTTCTGGCATCTAAGAGGGGGCGGAGGAAAGTGATGGTACAGACAACAGGTTTAGCAGTTGAGAAAAATAAGATATTGTTACCGTTTATCCATGCTAGATTAAATTTCCTTAGCCTGAGAATAAGGGCTTAATGAAGGTACTGTATATGTCATGTAGCAGTATATAATTTCATAGGTTTTGGCCTCAACTACTTGAAAACCTTATCTTTTAGTGCAATTATCTAGTATCTCTGCTTGTTATGATATGCAACTATTTTTATGTAATAATCCACTCTGACCTCAGATTACACAAAACTTATACTTTCAGTCAGACTGCGTAGATTATAATTATATAGCTAGATGAGATTGAGCTTGTGTAGGTTTCTATCCAAGGGGTGGTTGGGGTTTATTGCTCATGTAATGCCACTCAGGGTTGAGTGAGGCTGTTGACTCTCATCTTAAATGTTTAGACCAACTTGCCCGGCCCCGGGCTCCTACGCTCCTATGGGGGCGGCATAGGATTGGATGATGGATGGTTGGTTGGTTTGAGGATTCTTTTATTGTATAATCAGCCTTCATCCCATCCTTTTGGTGAGAAAAAGGGTCATGCTGATAATGTTGTTCTGTATTTGTTTTGTAATGATAAATGCTTTTCATCAGGGATACTCTGCCAGAGATCAGATCAATTTGCATGGCTGAAATTGGCCTGTGGATGAAGAAGTTCCACCAAAACTTCCTGGACGACTCGTACCTGAAATACATTGGATGGACGCTGCATGATAAAGTTGGTGATGTTCGGCTCAAATGCCTCCAAGCACTCCAGCCACTGTATGCCAGTGAGGAGCTACAGGGCAAGTTGGAGCTGTTCACCAGTAAGTTCAAGGATCGGATTGTTGCCATGACATTGGATAAGGAGTACGATGTGGCAGTTCAGGCAGTGAAGCTGGTTATATCCATCCTTAAGCATCACCGGGATATCCTCACTGATAAGGACTGTGAGCATGTTTATGAGCTAGTGTATTCCTCACATCGTGCTGTGGCTCAGGCTGCTGGGGACTTCCTTAATGAGCGCCTCTTCATCCCAGACGACGATGCTGTTGCTGCACTAAGGACCAAGCGTGGTAAAAAACGACGACCCAATACTCCACTCATCAGGGATCTTGTGCAATTTTTCATTGAATCAGAGGTAAAGAAATTCAGGCTTCTTCATTTAGTATATAGTTCCACATTCAACCCTCTCATGGTCTTGTTGTATATTCAGGCTGATGGTAGACATTTACATTCTGCTGAAAGTGCATTATAGAAACTTCAGGGTAAATACTGCCATCAATAACATCTTAAGTGCTGGGCTCCATCAAAGTCCCTAGTGCCAGCACCAGCAGTGTCCATTTAGCATAGGTTGTAGGAAACTGAGAAGAAAATTGCAGTGACATGAATAGTGAGCAACTCCCCATGTCCTACATGACAGTCCCATACACTCAGAATGTTCCTCTTTGTTCCCCTGACCTGTTATGTCCCTCTACCAACAGTTACATGAGCATGGAGCATACCTGGTGGACTCGTTGATCGATTCCAACGACATGATGAAGGACTGGGAGTGCATGACAGACCTGCTGATAGAGGAGCCTGGTCCCATGGAGGAACCGCTGGATGACCGACAGGAGACCAGCCTCATTGAGATCATGGTCTGCTGCATCAAACAAGCCGCCACTGGAGAACCACCCGTTGGACGTGGACCCACCAGAAAGGTGTGTTCGATACTGGTGTAGAGTTGTTACCCCAGCCTGTTAACATTTAGTATTGCTGTTGCTGTTGTTGATTAGTCAGAAATGGTGTTTGAAACTCGGTAATGTGATCTTTGACACCCAACTTACATACCATATTATTGCATAAGAGTTCCATACTTGTTCAGCGAGCAAGTGAAGCAATTTTCTATCAGTCTGTCTATAGTCCGGTGCCCTAATCCTGCAAATGGTGGCCGCAGACAAAACATCTCCAAGTCACTCTGTCACCCACCATTTGACTACCCCTCCTTCCCAACTCACTTCCCCTTTCCTCAATATTACTGACTGATATTGTACTGTACAAAGAGTACAGTAATGAATCTGGTCTTGCACTTAGCAGATTCTATCAGCAAAAGAGGTGAAGCAGGTGAACGATGACCGAGCCAAGCTGACAGAGCACCTGATCCCCACACTGCCTCAACTACTCCACAAGTACCTCGCTGACCCGGAGAAAGTCTCGAACCTCCTCATCATCCCACAGTACTTTGACCTGGAGATTTACACCACCAGTAGGCAGGAGAAGGTGAGTTGGTCAGCATTAGGTGTGATACCCTAATATTTTATTATTCGGTAAAATATGTACCTATTAATATGGAGGATTAGTTCTGGGGCAACATAGAATTAGCTGATGATGATGATTAGATTTAGTCTTCTCATTGTCCTACAGTAATTTGATTTGGAGATACAGTAATCCCTCGATTATGTGACATAGTGGAGCCAAAGGCATGTCAGGGTAATGACTCTGTCCAGATACTGGGTATCTCCTCTGGCCCCCCCTTTGTACATAACCTAATTTTGAAAGCAAGTGTAAAAGGCCACTACAGTACATCTTACAACACTTGTTCCTCTTGTTTAACACTACTTTATCTGGTCAAGCAGACCCATCAACCACTCAAGCAATCACCACTGGGTAAACTACCCGGCCAGACAGGCTGGCATCCCCAGCTATTCCCGCCTGGCTGGGCAGAAATGTTCGCGCGACCACAATTTCCACCTGGGTGCAAGCATTTTGTCTGGATATTTTTGTGGGCATGCTGTTAATGGTTCTGCTTCATTGATGCTCTGTTTTTTATTTTCTGGATCCTGCCTCGCCTTATACATAGGTGGGAAAAAGAGGTTAGGATGATAATTTGATTGCAGTGGTGTAATATTTATTATCTTTTTTTGCTCTCAAGTTTGGTAACTATTCACTCAGTTGTTGTCACTCTTAGGCAGGGAACATTCATATACAAGTAAATAAGAGTCTGAGTCTAAGCTGAGACTCACACATTATTATAAATCTTATTACACATCTTAGATTTCCCTTTTTCCCAAGTGGTTCAGGGAGTTTTTGGGAAGTAATTAACTGGTTTTGACATTTTCTGTTTTAACTTTCAGGTATTTGGCTTCAGGCATCATTTTTATGTTATGGTTTTGCTCACAGAATTTGGACATCCTTCTGAAGCTTATCCAGGAGGTGGCAGACAAGCACACAGACACTGAGGTACTGGAGACTGCTGCCAAAACCCTGGAGCTTCTCTGTAACGACGAGTTCGCCATCTACTCCCGTTGTGATATTGCCAGGTCATCCCTGCTGGACATGATTGTTAACAAGTACAAGGAGGCCAATGATGAGTACCTCTGTCTGCTGGACGGGGTGAGTGCTTCTGCTGTCGTAGGGTAAACTTGTATATTTTGTTGATGATGATGATGATGATGAGGTGGTGGTGATGGTGACAGTGATTATGACAATGATGTTGGATACAGACCCTGAAGTTCTTTCACACCTGCACCTATGCATGAAGCATTGAATGGGGTGATGGTACAATACATTGTGATGATGATGATGTTGATGACTGTGAATAATGACTTCTCAACAGGAGCTTATGTTGGTCAAAGTGCAGGACATAGGCTTTTTAAACTTTGTTCATTCTGACCTGTTGGTTGATTACCTTCTTTTACCTGATTTATAGTTCATCATAAACCTAATGGCCCCATGTGATCCAGTGGACTAAGGTGCTCCACCCAGATGGGGCATGTAGGGAAAAGGGTTAGTTGGAGTTTATTGCTCACACAGTGCCACTCAGGGGAAAATGAGGCTAGTCACCCACACCTTGAATGTTGGGACTGAGTACCCTTGCCTGGGGCTGCTACACTCTTGATGGGGCAAAAAAGGATTGGTTGATGGTTGGATGTTAAATATCATGCCGGTATTTAGACATTATTATTTGGTATTTACAGGAGGAAGAGCCTGATGAGGATGAAACATTTGCCCTGGTGTCATCTGTGAAAAAGGTGTCTATTTTCTACTCCTGCCACAACATGGGGCCATGCAACATATGGGACTCACTCAATCAGAATATTTTCTACACAAAAGAGCGCCAGAAAGAACTCCCAGAGGAGGTAGGGGAAAGTTTAGCCCTTGTTGTGATTTTCTGTTTTCCTAACCAGAATCAGTTCACATAACTTAATTTTGGGTGAAGTTATGGAAGTCAATGTGTATTAATATAACTAATTGTTTTCATGTTCATTATATATATATATATATATGTATGTATATA